>JAAAKQ030190640.1:0-12065 GCA_010016005.3 Zanna intricata
CCTACCCATTAGTAAATATATGACAAGTGAGCGGTAGGACACGCAAGCAGGTGGCGTTGTGCGCCACGCTTTGACCGTTCATGCAGTTTGTTCAGCTCCAGGAGCTAAGATAAATGGTCGCATTAGAACGTTTTAAGGCACAAGTAGCCCTTCGTGGCACAGACATTCGGTCTTATGCTCTAGGGCGACCGAATGGGGGGGTGGTGGCGGGAGAAATGCCAGCAAAAAAAATATATATATATATATATGTCTCCTGTTTAACTAACTAGCTTAGTTGGTTAACTGTAAGTAAACTTAATTGGCTGGCCTCCGTGGCGCGAGTGGTAGCGTCTCGGCCTTTAAACGGGAAATCCCGGGTTCGAATACCGATCAGGCATGGCATTTTCTCACACGCTATACATCATTCATCTTCATCCTCTGATGTAATACTTAACTGTGGTTCCGGAGGTTAAAAAAAAAAAGAAGAAAAAAGTCAACTTAGTTTAGTTAACTGTTTAACTAACTAGTTAGGTGTAAAACATCTGTAGGCTGGTTGAATACAGAACATCACTTTTGAGCAGATCGTGATACTTTAAAGAAGAAGTCCTCCCACACAGGTCTTTGTCTAGGTGTGCAAAAACAGAACAAAAGCTTACCCAGAGTGAAGTTATCTACAGAAAAAAAAGCAAAAAAACTAGTCGAGAATTTCGGATAGAAAACCTGGAAACAAAATACAGTAAGATTTTTGAATAACGATTTGCCGGAAAGAATCCCGATTAACTGAAGAAAATGATTAAAATGAAAGAACTCGAATGAAAAAAAATTAATAAGTGAAATCATGATGAGTTTTTAAAAAATATCAAAACGAAATGAGTAGAAAAAAGTGAGCGGTAAAAAGATAAAAAAAGTTAAATAAATAGTTGTGATACAGATCTTCTTCTTCCGGTTAACAGCCCTTAAGCTAGTTGGCAGTAGCTCTCCACTCTTCTCTCTTTATCAGCTTTTCTGTTTAGTTCCCAGTATGAATTACAGTTCATATCATCCATTATCTGTTTTATGAACTCTAAACGTGGTCTTCCCCTACAATTTTTTCTTTCCACCATTCCTTCTATTATCCTTTTAACTAGTCCTTAGTGTCTAAGAATATGTCCTATTAGTTGCACTCTTCTTTTAGTAAGCTTCTTTCTTCATTAGCTCTCCTAAATATCTCCTCATTTGATACTTTTTCTATCCAATTTATGTTTAGCTTCCTTCTGTAACATCACGCTTCAAATAACCAAAAGCCTCCTTTTTTAGCCTACCCAATTGTCCATGACTCACTCCCATATAATGCAATACTCCACACAAATGTTCTTAGTAAATTCTTTCTAAACTCAAGGCTAATATTATTTGATGTAAACAAATTTTTCTTTTTTTGAAAGACAGTGTTTGCCAGATGTATTCTGCTCACTATTTCTTTTCTACTTTTTCCATCATTTGTTATTTTACTTTCTAAGTATTTAAACTCTTCTACTTCCTGAACAGCTTCACCTCTAAATTCTATCGTTGTTTTATTTCCTTTGTTTTTGGTGCAAACCAGTTTTTTGTTTTTTTTTAATATTAATGCACGTGTGAAATCGTTCCATTAGCACTCTGACCATAGCAGTAAAAATTTGTTCCAAGTCTTCTTTGCTTTCTGCAATTACAGCTATACCGTCTGCAAATCTGAGCATATCAATACTTTCTCTGTGAATCTTTATACCTACACTTACTTCCTCTCTAAATTTATTTATGGTTTCTTGTATATATAAATTTAACAAATATGGAGACAGTATACAGAAAAAATTTTCTTTCTTATATTGTGCTTCCTCCGCGTATCAATTTTAAATATATATAATTTTTTTTTTACCCTTATTTCCTTCTTCCCAATTTTAAATTTTTCGGGTACGGGTGAAATTATAAACATAAAAATTCAAATATTTAACTGATTCCTCATCAATATCTTAAAAAATAGAATAGCAATTTAACCTGAAATCAACAATAACTTTACAAATATTCTATACTTAAAACATATCAATAATTTTTCATAATAATATTAACTAAAATTATAACTCGTCGATATTAATCACAAAACGGTAGATATTAAAACTAAATGTTATTTTCCTGTGTTATAATTGAAGTATTGAAAATAAAATAAAACAGACAAATATAAAAATGAAAGATTAATGGATTATTAACAGAATTAAGTAACAAAAAGTGGGACACAAAAAAAAGAGGGAAAACAGATTTATACTGGTGTAGGGTTAAACAAAAAGTAAAAATAAACTATATATAAAAAAAAAAGGATGAATAGAATGTACAACCAGTACGTTAAAAACAAATGTGGGCATACGAATGAATTAATAACAAATAAAACAGCCTACAAAAACGTTGAATAAATTCACATGCACGCATCAGTTCATCTGTTATCGAAATTAAATTCTTTGGGTTTTTTTTTTATTTTAACTCGAACGGAATTAATTTAGTGATCTCCCAATAAAGGGAATAGAAATAAAAGAAAGAAAAACCATTGTTCACAGAAACAGTAGGCTGTTATATTCGATAATAGTAAACTGAATTCGATAGCTGCCAAACGATTCAATAAATTAAATTTCTTTAAAAATTCACTTTTATTCAAAATTTTGTTTTGTCAGATTAACTAATAGAAATACATAATACTAAACTTCTATACATAGATACACATCGTTTAATAAAAAGAACTATCAAAATCCATTTGATTTTTATATAATTTTACCAACATATTTCTTGTTTCTTTGATCTATACAGAAAAAACTCTAACAAAAAGTTTTCATCTTTCTAAAAGAATTTTATATCACTCGTAAATAAATGTAGAAGAAAAAGGTAAAGCTCTGAATTTTATTCAATTAAGGATTTTCCCCGGATATAAAATGGAACCAGAATATGCGTTTACAAAGTAATCTTAATCTTCTGTCCCTTATAATTTAACAATTGTTAAAATTATTTAAAAACTGATTGATAAAGCATTTATGAACAATAACTAATTTAATTTAGAAGAACGTTAAATATTTTTATTTTAACTTTTCCTGAACGTATATTTCCAACAAACAACACACCTTTTCCCATATGTGACTGAAATTAGAAAAAAATTAAACAAAAATCTGATGTGAACACTCTCTTTTTATATTTAGCCTCCGGAACTACCGTAAGGTATTATATCAGAGGATGAATGTAGATGATATGTATGAATTTGAATGAAGTGTAGTCTTGTACAATCTCAGGTCGATCACTACTGAGAAGTGTGGTTAATTGAAATCCAACCACCAAACACCGGTACCCACCATTTAGTATTCAAATCCGTATAAAAGTAACAACTACATAGTGTGGACACTACATAATTATTTTGTATACCTCTTACATATACACATTTTTTTTAAATTAAAAAAAAAAAAAAAAAATTTATTTCATAATAACTTTTGATATTTTTTCTTTTCTTTGTTATCGTAATTATTGAATTATTATTTATTGCAATATTTTTTTTTTTAGAGGTTAATAATTATTAATAAATCAATAATTTAAATTAAAAAAAGAAAGGAGATAAAGTCTGATTCGAAATGATGTGCCTTCCTCCTTCCCCTTATAAGATCCAAATATTTCAATAATTAAATGTTTATTTGGCTCTAACTCTGAAACCAATGAAAATAAGTACCACTTACTGATATATCGTTGAAACTCTCAATGAGGGCTTATTACTTCAGTTAAGAAAAAGTCCAAAATCCAATTTTATCTTTTAGATTTTGGGCTATTTTGCAAACTTTTGGTCAGTCGATTTTAATCAAAAGGAAAGGTGCACAATTGGATATTACAGCAATCCTAAATAAAAAATTCCAACATTCCTACGGCTAATCGTTTTTAAGTTATGCGAGACAAATACATACGTACAGAGTCACGCCAAAACTAGGCCAAATGAATTCAGGGATGGTCGAAATGGATATATCCATTGTACTTCGTACAAAGAAGTAAATATCATTTGAACTTTATTTAAATGTATATTTTTAAAAAAATTAAGAATAATTTAATCCCAATTTGTCTCAAACGAAAAAAAAATTCCAACACGAATTTCAAAACTTATTAACATAATTCCTGACACAAAAGTACCTAAAATAACGAACTATATCTGGAAAAAAAATAATTCTATTAATATACAAGCATAAACATCAATCTTTTATGATAGATTATCAGCCCTAGTATTTAACACAGCTATAAAAATGCAAAAACATTTAAGACGCCGTTCGTAACTGTTTTCTCTGAAAATAATTAATTATGTTCATAATACAGTCAATCCCTGTAGAACAAAGTGAACGCGTCACTCTGTGGCTGAATATCATCTCCATTACGGTGGATTTTACGAGCTAATATACTTCATATTTGGCTTAGTGAAGGAGGGGAAAACCACTTCACCTCTTACCACCTCTTAGTAAACTTGGCACGGGACTGATTAAAATTACTTTTTTTTAGATTCCTAATGACTTGAATATGAACTGAAAAAAAAAAAAAAGGGTAAATGTTGAGGGCATTTTATCCTCACATTTTTTTTTTTTTACCTCCGGAATCACCGTTAAGGTATATCATCAGAGGATGAGATGAATGAATTGTAACGTGTGTGAAAAATGCCATGCCTGACCGGGATTCGAACCCGGGACCTCCGGTATGAAATGCCGAGACGCTACCACTCGCGCCACGGAGGCCGGCTTCCGGCTTATTCCTCACATGGTTAGACTTTTGCTCATATTTGTTATCGGTTTGATTGTGTAGATATCAATAAACTTTTTTGCTAATTAGTACTACACCACCAAAAAAGGATAATCAATTATTAAATCAGTAAGTGTAAATATATAAATAAATATTATATATTTTATTTTATTTAGCAGTTTTTTACAGCCGTTACGGTCATTTCCCGTATCCTACTCTCCAAGCCTTCCTATGCTAGTTCGCTTAGTCCAACATACCAAGCTCCTCCTTACTCTTTACATATCCCACATCCTTCGTTGGCTTCCTTTCTTTCTTTTATATTTGATGGCTGCCATTCCAAAACTAGACAAGGCAATCTGTCCGGATCCATCTTGCGCATATGACCATAATATAGTAGCTTTCATACTATAGTAACTGCTACAGCATCTACCAAAGATGATGTGACCTTTTCATAATTTCTCTGACTCTATCCATCAGTGTAACTTGGCAACATATCCAGTACATCGTCTGAACAACTGTCAGTCTCTGTTTCATCATTATGTGTAAAGTCCATACTTCAGATCTACACGCCACAGCTTTCAACTGTAGTTTTAAAAAGTATCATGTTTATTTTTGATTGAGATAAGTTTTCAAAAAACCAAATGTAACCTTCTTACGATTCTCTTTCACTTTATTATCTATTCATAATATCCGTTCGTAGTATCTCTTCCATCAGATGTTAATGTTATAACAAGATAATTAAAAAAATCAGAATGCTTCATAGTTAGTAACGACGTTTCTAAATCCTCTCCTTTTCCTACGATCACCATACACCGTTTCCTTTCTACACTAATTTCCAGTCGCCATTTTATGTAATCAGTAATTAAAACTATCAATCATTTACAAAATATCACCCATATTCGCTTCAAAATAACCTGATATATGCAAAGCTATAAATGTAGTTTTCCTCAGTCAGAACTCCCATTTGACCGCATTTACTTGTGCAATATTTCAGCCCCTTCTGCAAATAAATCTTAAATAACGTTGGAGAAATACAACACCATTCCCGTAAACCTTTAGTGACAGCGAAGTCATCAGATTAATGTGACCAAATTTTACTCTGCTTTTAAAAACCTGACTAATTTTTAATTGCATTTATATACATTTCTTTACCTTCAATCTTTCATAGCTGTCCAATAATGCTTAATAGGAACAATATTCCTAAGCTTTTTTCAAGGAAATACTATACGTTTACATCTACGAAAAGAATACGGAGGTAAAAAAAATTCTCTTATTTGGGAAGTAGAATTACTAAAGTTGGACGAAACAAGAGAGATATAAAATGCCGAATAGCACAGGCGAAACGAGCTATCTGTCAGCAGTATAATTTTCTTACTTCAAAAATAAATTAAAACGCCAGAAAAACATTTTTGAAAGTATATGTTTGGAGCGTAGCTGTATATGGAAGTGAGACTTAGACGACCGGAGTACCTGAGAAGAAACGATTAGAAGCTTTTGAAATGCGGTGCTATAAGGGAATGTTAAAAAACAGAAGGGTGGATAAAGCGATAAATGATGCTTCTTTCTTCATCAATGAGCCGCTAGGTATTGTGGCTATTTAATGAAGAAAGTAGTATTTGGAAAATTGTAATTAAAAGAAGAGTTGAGAGTTCTAAGGTTCAAATCCTATTAAAGGTAGTTACTTTTATCTAGATTTGAGTACTAGATCGCGGTTACCAGTGTTCTTTGGTGGTAAAGTTACAATTAACCGCACTTTTCAGGAGGGGTCGACTTGAGATTGTACAAGGCTTCATTCATATTCATATATAACACCTTCGCTCTGAAGTAGTACCTTATGGTAATTCCGGAAGCCAAACAGAAAAAGAGAAAGTTAAAAAAAGAGTCTGATTTATAACCATATATTAAGTCATCTGGTATAACCACTTTGATATTGGAGGGTCAGGTAAACGCGAAAAACTGTATAGGTAGCCAACGTTTGGAATACGTAGAACAAATTGTTAGGAATGTAAGAAGTAGGAGGTATACCGAAATGCAACAACTGACAGCCTAGATACGGAATCTAGGAGAGCTGCATCAAACCAGTCAAATGACTGAATACAAAAAAATATGCTATACGTAGCTTTCTATCATAGGCTAATGACTTTTGAATAAACTGTTTCATGCAGAAAACATTATCTCGCACAAGAGTATACCATACAGTATGTATGTTTTATATATATATATATATATATATATTTATATAAAACAGATACATACTCGCTATATTATAAAATTGTAAGAAAAATGATGAAAACATGAAAATTGCAACAACTCGAGACTTAATTGATCTATTGGAATGAAAAATGGTTTAAAACTCACGGAGAATAGAGTCACACTTAATGAGGCCCCATAAAAAATTTTTCCTTAACTCTGTGAATCGAGATATGAGCGATAACTGATTCTCCTATATTACAACACTAAGAACTGATATATTCTATATTATAATACGGGGCACAGCCTCCTAAAATAATAGTAAAAAAAATATAGCAGTATAAAAGTAAAATTATGTACGAATAGAACATGTAATCGTGCACCTGTAAAGTCGTACGATAAATATGTAATTAGGTGATCAAAAAATGAATAACTAGAAAAAACCTAACATCAAAAAGTATCTCTAACAATTACTTATTTTATTATAATTTTAGCGGAAATACACTAAAAAAGTAAAATTACTTTTTTTATTATTATTATTTTTTATAGTAAAAATCTATCACGATATGAACATCTTCTAAATAAGACAATAGAAAGGGGATGAGAATAACTTTCAACATTTTGCACACTAGTAAGTAATTAAATTTTTAATTACATATGATGCCAGTCTCCGTGGCCGAGTGGTAGCGTCTCGGCCTTTCATCCGGACGTTCCGGGTTCGAATCCCGGTCAGACATGGCATTTTTCACACACGTTACAATTAATTCATATCATCCCTCTGAAGATATACTTAATTGTGGTTCCGGAGGTAAAAAAAAAAAAAAATCATGGTGATACCAAGAACAATTCAGCGCCTCGACATACCGATAGAATTTCTTTGACTATAATTGTTTGAACTGGTTTAATGAATTTTTTCTTTTTTACAAAAGTACATAAGATAAATTGTTAATTAAAATTTTTAGAGTATTATTATTACTTTCCAACCTAGAATGATGGAGGGTTAATGTCTTTGCCTCTTATCAGAAACGATTCTGGGTTCAAACCCTGTACAATACAATACAAGCTTAGTATCATACACTGTTAAATATATTAAAATATTACTGTGTATATTAAATATTAACATGTATAGCGATTCTTACTAAGTATGAATCTGTAACTGCAACCATAAATAAATTATGAGAGTGGATTTTTCATTAACTGTAATAATAATTAAAAAAATAAAAACCCGACTTAAAAAAATCATAGTACTAAAAATCTAACAAATAATTATATTTTTATTTATTAACTAAAGTAAAAGTATTTCCAACAATTAATTATTCTTAAAGTTAAAACACCTATGAACAATGTAATAAAAATCTTACAGCAAACAATCCAAAATTGGTATAGAATAGTACAATCCAAAATTGGTATTTTATTTTGCTACAATAAAATAAGATCTATAAAAATAAAATACGATATACAAAAATGTAATTAACACAATATTTTATAGATTTTTAGACAGATTTACGAGTATTATCACCAAATATATATAGCTCAGCAAACTCAAAAACGAGGAATGATCGTGAGATTCTCTCCTGGTCTACCTTATATGCTCTTGAGATCTCATTTTACATGTGGGAATCTCGTTTACCCGCTAGCGGTCGATTAAAGTCGTTTTTTTTTTAAATAATTTTTTTTTTTTTTTACAATTTTAGTGGTGTCTAGTACCTATACGTGACACTACGACTACGAATAATCGCAGTTATCATACAGGATGATATATATACAGCATTATATATATATATACAGGATGATAGGGCAATACTTTGACAACTCATTCTAGAGGCTAAAAATAAGAAAAAAGTTCATATAAACATAGGTCTAAGAACGCTTTGTTAATGAGTACAGTACAAGTACAATATAGGGTGAAAGATTTCGCCCGAGTTTCAGTTCCTCCGGGTAAATTAAGGCTTTCTGAAATTCTGAGAAGGTCAATTAAGGGGCAAATTCAATTGCTTATGGTTTTTGGGCTGGAAAATCGAAAAAAAATATATCCGAGAACTGTATCTCTCTTGGTTTCTATTATATCACATGTAAAACGCCAAAATAGGGTAAAAAAACACATCTTATAATTAAATTCTCTACAATTTATGTTGAAAAAAATGTATGATTTATTCCCAATTTAACAACATTATTATACGTCAAACGTAAAAAAATGTGTTAATATTACAGGGCGAAATCTTTCACCCTGTATAACTTGCTAACGAAGCGTTTTCGGACCTATGTTTATATATGAATTTTTTTCTTATTTTTAGCCTCTAGAATAAGTTGTCAAAGTATTGCCCTATCCTCCTGAATCACTCTGTATGTATATATATATATATATATATATAATGTTTAACTTGACTTAACTTGACGAGATAATCCGACGTGGCCGATGTATATGATTAGCCTTTGTCGGAATGTCAACTTTTGTTCGGTTTTAATTCGTTCTCTGTTATAATATTAAGTCGTTTAACATAATTTTTTTTTACAGTACTCTGCAATGATAGATAACGTTAGCTTTTAGTTGTAATACAGTGTAAAATGAGAGAATTTCATGTATTTTGAGAGATTGTACGTATTTTATCGTAATCAACTGACCCGACTGTATAGTTATTAATAGTTGTTTAATTTTACAAAAATCGTTTATCTGTTGTAAATACTTTTACTTCAGTTAATAAATAAAACTATTTGAAAATTTTTAATACTATTATTTGTTGAAATATGTTTTTATTTTTATTTTTTATAAAACCTCTTCCTTTTGCACTGTGCGAGCGGTCAGCGGCTAAGGGTGTCGAGTTGTTCGATTTTTGGTATTTTTCCTACGATTATCATCCGGATTTGATTAATATTTATAGAGAACGATTACGAAAGTATACTCTTTCGATAAAAAAAAAAACCCAAAATAATCGAAATAAATTTACTGACGACGGAAATATTGCGCAATATTCATTAAAAAAAAAATTATTGAATTGATAACATCCTATTTTGAAGTCTGTAATATATAAATAGAATTAAAATAATATAAAATTAAAAAAACTTTCAGTTTTTAAAAGTTAAATTTTTAAGTTTTATGGAAACACCGAAGTTCAGCACCAGTCGTCATCCGTTATGAAATTTATTTTTAAAAGAAAATTAATTCTTAAACTTAACTAATAAAAAATAATTTATTGTCTTATTATAAGTTCACCTGGTTTGTATCTTCAACGTAATATCCCTTATAAATTAACGCGTTAAATAATGTATATTCTTCTATACATTAGGAAATAATACAAAAACAATTTATTACATCAAAATATCAAGTATGAAATAACAGTTAAAATGTAAAAGCAAAAAATATCTAATCTATTGTAATAATACACATATAAAATACGAACAAAAGTAGAATTACTTTCTAGAATGTACGCCGAACAGTATTGTATATAAATAAACTGTGCAATATTCTGTAGCTTATCGACTGATTACCTACAAACTAATGACTTCATAAAGCAGCAATAAATTTTCAAAACAACTGAACAAATATTATGAAGTTTCTAATTATATGAAAAATTGACGATAAAAACAAACGATGGACTAATTTTTTTTTACACTAATATTTAAAATAATATTTAAATAAAACTGTATATAAATGCTTCAACTCTTAACGATATAATAAAAAATAAATTTTAATTAATAAATTATAATTCGTTAATGTTAACTAATTTAAAATAACATGCATTAATTTTGATCGACAATCAGATTTCGTTTTTTTCTATAAATGGAGAAATAAAAAGAGTGAATACGAGCAGGCGAAAGATATTTAATTATCAGACTTTAAAGAGAGTTATGGGAAAAATTTAAAGAAATAATTTTTCTACAGTTTTCCCATTTCTTCCGATAACAAAATAAAATTTTCTCTTGGTGTAAATATTTTTAAGTCAATATAAATATTTGAGAAGAAAAACCAAGCTTAGTATTGCCCAACATTTAAGATTAAGGTTAAGTATAATGTTACGAAATGCTGCTTATTAAAAACAAATATATATATATATATATATACAGTAGAAAACCTTAAATATTTGGAGGAAAATATCACATACAACCTCCAAGAAAATCTTAACTGGAATGAAAGAATAAATAAATTCATCAAATCCACAATAAAAACACAAAATATCTATAACAAAAAATGCATGTCCATAAACACAAAAATAAGACATTATAACACAGTTATACAACCAGATATACTTTACGGATGCGAAACCATATTTGAACTGTACCAGAGAAGGTTTACCGACAAACTGGAAGACTAAAAGACAGATTCTACGACGATGCATAGGAAAAAATATTAAAAAAGACGGTATTTGTAGAATTATTCCAAACGAAGAGATTTAGCAAAACTATCATCCCGATAACTGATAAATTTATAAAGATTAGAATTTCCTTTCTAGGACATATATTCAGAATGGAAGAGACCATACTTATCAGACGGAAAATCGAACTTTTCTGGAACAAGAAAACCAGATCGAACTGGTTAAACGAAGTACAGAAAGACATAGAGGAATTAGACATAATCCATGAAAACCTAAAAACGAAAACCGGAAACTATGAAAAATTAAAATATAAAGAAACAAGATTCATATTAAAACCCAAGAAAACAACAAACCGGGTGTACTCTAAACAATAAAGGACAAGAAGATCTGAAATCCTTAGAAATTACTGGCAAAAAAGAAAAGGTGAAAACAACAAATCAGCAAGAAAAGAAAGAACTTGCCGAAAAAAACTGAACTAAAGTGATCTATTACGGTCTTAAAAGTAATAAATAAATAAAAATATAGCTCACCGGGCTGGTCTAGTTAATTAACTCGGCGTCGTAAATCAGTTGTTTAACAACTGATTTTCGATGTAGAAGATTCTGAGGTTGAAATCCTAGTAAAAGTTAATTGCTTTTATACGGATGGTGGATGGGACACAACCACACGCCTCAGGAATGGTAGGCTGAGTCTGCACAAGAGTACACCTCATTTACATGTCATACATATCATCCTCATCTTACTGAGCAGTAGGGGGTATAATACAGGGTTGTGCAGAGGAAACGCATGTTTTTCGAACTGCTAGTACGCGGCAACGGGAGGGGGCATTGACCTTGA
>JAAAKQ030190651.1:0-12064 GCA_010016005.3 Zanna intricata
TTTTGAAAGCATCTATTATGGCTTAAGAGCAATCATCCAAATGTTAGATGCAAGTAATGTGTTTTGAAAGCTCTATTATGTCATTGTTACAAGTGTAACTGTGACGTGTATGGTGGAAGAATAAGATGTAAACACTTGAATTAGAAAATTTTATTATACTTTTTTTTTAATAGTTTTGCAGAATTGTGAGTGAGTAAAACCACAAATAGAAAGTTATTAATAAAATTGAAATATGGAAATAAGAAGGACCAAATACTTTTTTAAATTACAATTTTCAAATTACTTAGATTTTTAACTAGAACTAAAATCATTTCTCTCTTACTTATTTATTTGTAGATTTTTTAACGCAAAAAGTTTCAATTCTATCTAAAGATTCAACAGCTGTGATAAGTATAACATTTTATATATCAAAACATAAATGGAAATTTCAGATGATCATTTCAAAAATAATTTAATTAAATTATGAAATGGATTATAAGTAAGCAAATTATAACTATAGTTATAGTATTTATTTATTCTCCAAACAAAAAATCTTATATCCAATTATAACCACTTTATGGAAATGAATTTTATAACACAAAAATGCAAAGTCTGACCAGGATTTGAATCTGGTTACAAATCACAATTGTATAATTAGAAAATTATATAAAATATTTAAAATCAATACTTTAATAATGTTAATTTCTATGATATGAAAAGTGATATATCATTAATGTTCTTACCGAAAAAGTTAATTACTGTGACCCCTCTTTGATCACCATGTCCATGATACTTCAATTCATCTGGTTTATAGAAATCAGGTACATTAGCATTCTCTTTTTCAAGACCTGATTTTGGAAAATGGTTATATTTACCACTTTCTTGTCCTCTGGCCCAAATTACATGCATTAACTCATTTTCAATGCTATGATCCGTTGGTTCAGAAGCTATATAGAAAAAATTCAGTTAATACTTTAAAATAAATTTCATTAAATAACAAAGACTCTTTTTTAATGTATTTTATAAAATATCATTGAATCATATGTTATATAGAAATATATTAAAATCACAAAGTAATTTTACTACTGTTGATAAAATTACCTTATGAACACAATTAATATGAAATTTCAAACACACTAATAGTAATAAAAACATCACATTAAGCCTGCAGTTATAAGAATGAGATAAATAATTATTGACTGAACTAAATTAACATAAATAAAATATAATAATTGGGTACATATCTGTACTTCTTAACAAGTTCAAAATGGACACAATTAACAATAATGCCAGTTAACTCCATTGATGAAGAAGCTGTAAAAAATATTCTTGAAGTATAATCAATATATTTTTTGAAGTGAGTAGATTTAAATGCTTCAAAAAGATTTTCAAATTCCATCACGTTAACAAATTATATTGTTGAGTTATCAGTTGACAGATTTATAACTGGCAAATACTACTAATTGTAGCGAATTATATTGTTTACTAGTACTCATTTGAGTAAATAAAAGTACATGAATGCATTAATAATCGAATATTTATTTTATATGAATTAACATATTTAATATTGTCCTCTGGTGTTTCAGAGTGTGCTGATTAGTGACTGAATAAGAAGTAAAGGTAGAATCTAAAACTAAATTTTCAACTACTTAAACCATTTGGTATTGGGAAGGAAAGAAATTTTTTGAGAAATAAAACATTTTTGGATTAAAAAGTGCTTTATTCTTTACAAAAGATGATATATTACAATACTTATCAGAAGTACTTATAACAATGATTATATTGTAATACTTTCAATGATTATATTACATGGTAATCTCTCTATGAACTTTCCCTAGATTTAATGTAAAAAGGTGCAGACTTTGTTGAGAATGCAAGATCAACAAAAAGATGGATTGTATTTCATTAATGTAGTAATGGATTTTTGGAAACTTACTTTTTCCATTGTTTGAAACATAATTTTGATATCCAAATACCTTTTAAAATCATCCTGCATACAATTGATTTTTGCTTTATAAATAAATAATGAAGAAACAGTTTTGAATATCTTTAGAAGACCTTTACACTTTCACACTTTCTTACAGTTTTCACACTTACTTGCTTTTATCCATATGTAACGGCTTTCTTCTATAGCCTAAAATATTTCCTAAATTTTGTTTGGATGATGATTCCCAAAACAATATCAAGTATTGAACTTCAGATAATTAACTCATTATGTATTTACTTACCATTTATGATTACCTAGCCTTGAGCTAATGTTTTACAAGATTTAATCTAAATCGTAATTTCCAGATATGTAAAATATCCTGTATGGTTATTGCCTTATTGTTTATAATTTCTTTTAAATTCCATAAAATTATATTTATCTTCCTATGTTAATAAAGTTTACTGAATGAATGATTTATTATATAGCTTCATACAGTCTGGAATTTATTTGTACAGATTTCATCAATGTTGTGTCGTCTTCATGAAGTATTACTTAACTTTTTAAACACTGATAGTATTTCATTGTTATGTGCCTGTTGTGTGTGCATTGTAAATGATATATT
Organism: Zanna intricata; assembly: GCA_010016005.3. Taxonomy (NCBI): domain Eukaryota; kingdom Metazoa; phylum Arthropoda; class Insecta; order Hemiptera; family Fulgoridae; genus Zanna; species Zanna intricata. The sequence continues at coordinate 2,529 of JAAAKQ030190651.1, forward strand.
AAATATTATGTATAAATGTAATAACATGTATCAAGTGATGTATTAATAATTTTTAAATATATACACTACTAAAACTGATATTTTGTAATAAAATATTTATATTAAAGGCTTACATTTCAACTTCTTTCTGAACAAAATTGTTGTCACACCATCTTTTTCAAAACCCATTGCAGCAGTTAAGTCATTCTTACCTCCCCAGAATGTATCCAGCCTTGGAGTAGATCTAAAAAAAGTAAATTTAATATGAATAAATTTAAATTTCTTTCTTTGTACTAACATATACTGTAATTGAAACGTATACAATGTGTAACAAGATAACAGTAAATAGAAACTGCTTTATTATCACAAATGTTGAATTTGAAGTGGGATTGGAAATGTGATTCTCTACATTATTTTAATTGTAAAAAGTAAGGATATCGTACATTATTTTTATTGATGTGAAGATGATAACAATAATTAATCATGAAATTAAAAACTTTAATAAAATACTTATACTTATAAGTTTTCTATTTCTTGAACTATATTTTCCTACATTAGAGGATTTTGCTATTTTTGTTCTCTTTCTTTCTGTTTTACTCAGAAATAAAGCTATTTTTCTGTTTAAAAAAGCTAGAAATTCGTATTATTTACCATGGTGTCTATAACTTCTGTAAAAAATTATTGAAATTATCTGGTATTTTTTTTTTTGTAGAATTAATCCACTTTGTAACAAAAATCTATAGCATATATTCCTGAAAAATATTCCATCATAAAATGCATAGCATGAAAAGAATACATTAGTGAGACAATAGATATGTACAAGATAGGTGTTAGGAGCTAACCCACTGGGTTGGTCTAGTGGTGAACTGCAAATCAGCTGATTTCAAAGTTGAGAGTTATAAGGTTCAAATCCTACTAAAGGCAGTTACTTTTATATAAATTTGAATACTAGATTATGGATACCGATGTTCTTTGGTGGTTGGGTTTCAATTAACCACACATCTCAGGAATGGTTATCCTGAGACTGTATAAGACTACACTTCATTTACATTCATACATATCATCCTCTGAAGTAATACTTTACAGAGGTTTCGGAGGTTAAACAGAAAAAAACAAGGAAAGATGTTAGAAGCTAATAGATTCAGTACTGAAATAAAATAAATATATATCTATATGTATGTTAGCTGGATGGTGGATTTATTGTGGTTCTCAAAACTAATCTGCACTGTTGAATAATGAATTGAACTGAATTTTTATAATTAAAGGTTCCTCATATAGAAACTTGAAAGAAGCTTTCATTAATTTTATCTTAAAAAATTAGTCTGAAAGAAAATTAAGATAATAATAAAAAAACACATAAGAAATTTAAATAACAGAATTAAACTAAGATTTCACTAACATATTCCAAAAGTTCATTAAACAAATAGAATGAATATAACGATTTTAGTACTTTTTTGTGAAAATTATCTATGTCATAAGAATTAATCTTGACCAAATTATTGCTTATAGAGTCGATTATTTTATTTTTTCAGTTTTATGTTTTATTTTGTACATTAATGTAAAATAATTTTGTTTTCTTTATTTTTTTTAATTGCCTCGCTGCTATTTTTTATATATATTTTTTTTACATACATAATTTTACTACTTCCTTTGTAATTCCTATTGATTGTTAAATACATGAAATAATTATATGTATTCAGTTTAGATTTTTACTTTTTTTTTTTTGACTGGTTGATAACATAGTCTATTATTTATGTTAAGGAAACTTCAAAAGATTTGAATACGAAAAAAAAATTCTTTCCAGTTAGATAATGAGTTTTATAAATATATAAAATCCCTTTCTACATTTATATCTAATTTATTTGAGGGTAACATAATAATAAAAATGGAAAGTGATTTTAAGGAATTTCATGAATTTTTTTTTTGCTAGAAATGATGTGTATGTTATTTTTGACAGCCTCCATGATACTGAAATATTGTTAAAAAATGAACTAAATTAACAAAAGAAAATTTACATTTGAGAGTGGGAATAATCAGATGTTTTTGAATTTAAAGTTAATTCATAAAAATAATAAAATTGCTTCTAAATATTTAGATAAAAAGTATTTACAGAGGTAAATTTATGACCTAAGTTCTGATCAAAATCACATAACAAACTTTCGGTACAGATTTTCAAGTCAAACTGAATGCCACTTGGGTAGAATCTTATTTTAGCAAAATAGAATTCATAGAGATATAGATATATTCAATGGTTTTAATAGAGGAACTATTGGTAGCATGGAGAAAACAGTTGAAAGAAGTTACTAAAAGCAACTTTACTACAAAATAAGTATTAATGCAGTAAAAGGAAATTCAATTTAATAGGGTGAGGTGGACAGTTAGGTAGAGAGTGTTATTGTGTAGGCTATATTTCTAAATGATCTTTAATTTTCTGCTGATATCTTATGCCTTCATGGTACACTATGGACTATTTCATAGCAATAGTTTTTTTAAATATTTTTCTACTAAGATTATTATTCATTACACCCTATACATATTTAATACAAAACATTTCTACAATAGAAATTTCACCATTACTATCATTATTTTCCTGACAGTTTCATGTATTTTATTTATTACTTCTTAAAATATTTGAATTTTTTTTTTGAACTATAAATTTACACTCACTAATAAAGATTTTAATATTAAGTCTATCATTTCCATCATATCATTTGAAACTTTATTAGTGTTGTGATTATATTCGTATTGTTGTGAGATTTTTCTGTTGCTGTAATATTTATTCCAACTTTTACCAATATAACAATGTATATCTTTCCTCTTTATTTCAGATATACTGAAACCTCCTTGTATATGAAAAGCTGTAGTGTGCTCAATGGGCTAAATCCCTAACATGCACTTAAGCTGTTTCATCAAGCAGTACAAAAATATGTATCACAAAATTTCAGGTCATACACCTCTCATCCAAGGCATTTTTTTTTTTTTTAATATCTCAACAAAATTTTATGTAATGTAATTTTTGAGACGATGAATTTTATTATAAAAAATGGTAAGTTACTGAATTATGATTAACTCAATTTCCAAGAAAATGCAACATTTCAGAATAAAAGAGTCCTACTAAGGTCATTTCATACAGAAACAAAAAATATCTAAAAAATATTATTTTTTTAAAGTTGTGGATATGAATAATTTTTTAGCTTTATGTATCGATTAACAAATCGATGCATAATATAACAAATCAAATTAAAATGTAGGTAATATAGATAAAATTTACTAATCAGATAAATAAATAATTTTATTTAAATTGGTACATAATTAACAATAATAAAAAATATCAAATGGTGTGGTATTTAGATACAAACAGTGAACAGTTTATTTTCCTTCTTTTGTCACGAACGTACTTTGCTTAATTGTTTGTGTCTACAGCAAAAATGTACATGACACAATATATTTGAGAATGTTGTAAAGTTACTTGATAAATCATAATCTTACCTATCTCGTGTATAGTAGTCCCATATCCTAAATGATGTTCCTCTTGCCATACCAATCACCATATCTGTACAGTCCATAGGATTGAAGTCATGTCGAGGAGTGTACGGTGATAAGATTTCTTCTAAAAAAAAAAAAAAATAATAAATAAATAAAAAAAAATACAAGTTATGGTTGGTGGTACTATAAAATTAATGAATAAACTATGTATTATTTGCTATATTTATATTGGTATACATTGTAACTCACAAGATATTACTGTAAACCTTTACAAAAAACAAAAATTAAAAATAATATGAAAAATATATTGTATTAAACTAATTGACTTTTGTAACTGAACCAAACTACATTTAATGGAAGTCATTTTATTTTTTATAAAAAAATAAATTTTTTTATTATTAAAAAATGAAAAACATTTTCACATTTTTATAATGCAAAAATAATGAATGTATAAGAAACTTAAAATTGGTATCAAATAATAATATAAATTATTATTATTATTATAATTTTAAATTATAATATATATAATAATTATTTTATTATTTTAATTATAATAATTATTTATTGATTATTTCAGCAACTGACTATATAAATATTTGTAAATTAGCAGATAAATATGTAAGGTCTATTAGAGTAGAAAATTACATAAATTCTTTCACACCAAAACATGAAATGATTACAAAAGAAAAAAATAATTTTTATATTACTTATGATAACTATATGCTCATCCAATCTTTTGAAAGGGAGTGTGTAAAAAAATTACTTACTCTGACTCCCTCCAACAGATGTGTTTTTTATTTATACATTAAACTAAATATTTATATATTAATAATTATATAATTAATAGGCCTGTGAGTAAAATCTTACTGTTTCTTATAAATTAAATGTTCTCATGTTTATGAAAAAGTAGTTTTCAGAGTACTGGTTGTAAATTTTCTATGTGATCAAATATGATTCACTTCTGAAGTAACTAGGAAGAAAAATGAGTGATTGCAAGAAAAACATTTTTTTTTTACTATTCCAGGATATATTCACATCAACAAATAATTATTCAACCGAGTAACAGAAATGAGAAACGATGGATAGTATTATGGAAAAAAATGGATAATATTGTGTTATTCATGATTCATTACTGCTTAAAAATCTTGTATAAAGAAGGAATAAAGAAAGAAGAATACATGAGAAAAATGTTAAAATATCCAAATATTTCAGTTAAATTTTAGAAAAAGGATTCTTTCTTTACAACTGCCTCTAATAAACTAGGCAGATAAATTTATAAATTTTCAACATTTCATTATTAGGCTATGTAAGAAGTACTGATTTTCATTGAGATATTGCTAATACTGACCAAATATCATCCATTTTGACATGCCAAGGAACACAAATCTTAATGAAAAAGGTGCTTTAAGTGCTTTAGTGCAAAAACAAGTGCTGAAAAATACTCTGTACTGTAATGTTTTCTGTCATGGCTGATTGTAATAAACTACAGTCTAGCTGCCTATTCAAGTAAAAACTTTTATTAAAAATGACCAAAAGATGTCCTTAAAGTTCAAGAAAGAATGGATTATAAGAGATTTAATTGAATACTGACTAGAAATGGTAAGGTATTGAAATCCAGAAGCTCATTAAATATAGATTTCTTATACAGATTTAATATTAAATTCTAATATAGATTTTTTATTAAGTTTTATAATTTACAAAATCTCTCCTTATTGATGACGGGAAATTAATAAAAAGTTATCTAGCAATTACTCAAAAAGGACTTAGATCGATTCTTCAGCCAATGGATGCTTTGAAAAACAAATCCTTTAAAAACCAGTTATGAAATTTTTCCTGAGTCAATGGTGATATACACTACTTCTTTTACAAAAAAAAAAACAAAAAAGAAAAGTTGAATGATTCTTTATCAAGAGTAATTTGAAGATAATTTCTCACAAAATTAGCACAAAAAGTTAATAAAAAAAAGGTATATCAGAGGGACTGAATTGTTCAAAAGATGCGGTATCAAAATATGGTGAAGTTGAGCGACGGCTTAGCTTCATAGAGCTTAATGGAAATGTCAGCAAGAAGAGAAGTTGTACTATCACAAAATCAGTTGTATTATTAAGGTAAGCAGTTTAAATTTCTAAACTAATGGATGTGAAATAGTTTACCTCTTTAAAATATTTCACTGATGGAAATTCACATGACTTTCCATGTTTCATAATCATTTCTACTAGTGCTGTGCAGCAAATTCTACAAGTCAGTGTGTACTAACTTACTTTTATGATGTGATTTTATTTATAACATAAATCTAAATTTGTTGTTTTTTTTTAGATTAACAAATGAACAATATCAAATGTAAAAAAAATCTTAGTAGACTAAAAATAATAATTTCTACATAATTTTTACAATAAAAAATCCTTTTTTATGAAAAATAAATTTACAATGAAAAGTTTTTTAATAAATATTATTTTACCAAAACATTTTTTAAAACTAAATGTGGTAAATATGAATTTAGTTATATTCCTGGCTCATCAGTAAAAATGTTTATATATTAGAACCCACTACCTTTTCTTGTGAAAATTTTCAGAAAAATTAGGGGTCTTGTATAAAAATAAATACAACAGCTTACATAGATCTATTATATTGTTAATTTACTAAAATTTGTATTCAGGTACTATAAAGGCAATACCAAAGAACATGGATTCTTGAAAACTGTATCAAAATTAACTTTTGAAAATTGTTATTATTTTTCCTATCTTGTACCATAACTTTTACAATAAAAGGATAAACACTGATATTAGATCAGTCATTTCTCATAACTAATATTACCAATCGGTTATATTTATTTTTGATAAAACACTATGCTATAAAAATTATTACAATAAAATAAATTTTAGATAAAAACATTTTTTAATGTAGAAACTGTTGCTGTATATGTTGATATTTCAATTTCTCCATTGAACTGAATTATCCGTTGTTAATAGAGGACAGGCTGTGGACTCCAGTGCAATTAATTTTTTTTTGCAGCAATTATTATAAACAAGCTTAAAGAAAAATTTCCCAGCTCTCTTAAAGACACAAATTTTCATATTATTAAATCACAAGCAGAAATTCTATTCTGTCTGTTCACAACACTATTCCCATTTCCAGAAAAACCTTCCCACATTCAAATATGCCTTACTTTTATTGATTTTATCAAGCATGGCCTATTGGTGATAATATATAAATTATTTTTATACTTATAATTCCTACTTACCAAGAATCATGAATAATAACTATGGTCGAGCACTTTCAAAAATTATTACTCCATCCTTAGGAACAATGATGTTTAGGCATCATATAATGAATTATAAATATTTACTTCACATATCAATAATGTAATAAAGTAAATTTTAAAATAAATATAACAACTGATCGATTTATCTATCAGTTGATAACAATTGAGACCTTCATACTGATGGATTATATTGACTTTATTTTACCTTTATAACGATCAATTAACATGAAATAACATTGAATCGTGTCAGATTTATAACAAATTTTCTTAATACTTATTTGCATACTAGTAACATGAATTAAGTACCAAATTTTGTTTAAGTTACTCTAACTTAAGTAGAAGAAACTGATACTTGAGAATTCATGGTTATATTATGTCATACAGTTATGAAACTAGCATAGTGTGATGTAAAGTAAATTTCTACTAACAATGACACAGTATAAGAAGTACCCTTGGTGCACTTACAGAAATTTTAAAATTGATAGTTCATGCACTAGACTTCAGCACAGATTATCAAAGTTCTGACACTTTATGTAGTGAGATTTTATTTAAGGACTGAAAGAAAGAACCATCTTATGAAAACACAATAACCAATGAGAAATCTCATTCTTGGAAAAAATATTGTTTTCAGCTTCTTGTAAATTCCAAGATTATGTACACTCTATTACTACAAACATATCAAACTTGGATTAATGAAGAAATGTCAAAGCCAGGGATACAATCCATTATCAGCTTAATGATTGTAGTGGCCAAGATTTAACTTTTTTTTAAGAATATGTTTTCAGGGATCAGTGATTAAAAAACTAGTGACAGATATAGACTTCAAGTAAAAAGTTCACAAATGATCTAAATTTTGAGAATCTGAATGAGGCAGCTATATTTTTAAAGTTGTAATAAAAGTTTTGGAAAATAAGATGGTAGAGAGTAAAAAAAAATTATTACTGAATTTCATTGAAAGCTGTACAAAATCTTAAAATGTGAATTTTTTTTGGATTCACATTCAGAGTTTTTTCCTAAAAATGTTGGAAAAGTAAGTGAATGAAGTAAACATCCATTAAGCAGCAAGAAGTTGCTATTGAATAAGATGAAACCTAAAAATTCATGCTTTACTCTTGGTAAATAAAAAGGCTTTTCAAAATAATTATTTAAAAAACAAAAATAATTAAAAATACATTACTGGTGGATTAACGGAATACCTTTAATACATTATTATCAAGAAATTTGAATTAACAAATCTCTTTTAATGGATTTACTTCAAAACTTTGCTCTTCTAATTTATATAAGAAAAATATTTGAAATTGTCATAAACGTATTATGAAAAACAACTCCTTGGGATCAAAGTAAAAAATAAATATTTGTTGTTCAATGTAATAATACTGGTAATTACCAATATGTAAAACTGTTTTTTGAATTTCCAGTGTATTCCCATCCAATCTGGAAACAATAGAATTGATTCAATTTATCTGCATTATTTGGCAGAGGCAGTACAAGCAAAGGCAATGTAAACAGAGGGGTAAATTAATTTATGAAGTACTGCCTACACCATTGATTCTCAAACTTTTTCGCCCACCAACCACATTAAGTACCAAAACTCTTCTAGCGCCCCCAAAATTTTTAAACTTACCATCTGTTAAAAATAATACTTGCAGTTGCTGTTTTTAAGATGCGCTCTTAAAAACAGCAATTGTAATTATTGTTTTTAAACATGGTATATCCTATTTCTGAGTTGAAACTTATATTTTTAATGAGAGCAATTAAAATGCATATTTAATCATATTTGGAAGTATTTTTATTTAAATTGCTTTAAAAAAAATTACAATTATATCTACACAGTTATATAACAACAATAATGATAGCATTTTCAATATAACAATACAATAATTAAAACAAAGCTTTCAATTGAAAAAATAAACTTACATTAATGCAAAGGATAAATCTGATGTGTTTTAACAAGTTTGTTAATATCAAGCTCAAATTTACTTTAAAAACAGCCGTAAGTTGCCGTGTTCGGTCACATGTAGCCAATTACTCTTTTTGGCTAGCAACATGACCTTGGGTTAAGCTGAGAGTGGATAATACATGTTCCAGTCTCAATCTTTAAAGATCTCAATATCTTGGGACATTATGAGCAAAAGCCAAATACTGCAACGCTCTACATTAAAGATCTCACAATTTGTTATTAGCTAGATCAAAACCCTTTAATTCCATATTTATTTCTACCAATATGTTGCTTAGATCAGGAGATATGCAGCATTAAAGACAGAGTTGGCCTTTTCTCTTTAAAGTGGAATATTTCAGTTTGGAAAAATTGTAGACCAACATACAAAAAAAGAAATTAAAGCTAAAGTCTTAAGTTTTTAAACAATTTTAGTGTAGTTTACTGGAAAAATGTTGTTTCCCCATGTGCTCAATCAAACATGAAGAAAAACTTTAAAATTTTTAAAACTTTTCTTCTCTCCGATTTTTTTTAAATTTGATGATTTTTGAAATCTGAAGTATACTCTCAAAAAGTACAGTATTCAAACTTTAATATTTTTTTTATTTGTCTCTCTAAGCCTCTTGGTTGCAAAGGTAAGATAGTTTGAGTACAATCATTTTTTGTCATAAAATATAGGTGTTCCTTTCATTTTTGTACTAGTATAGTAGGTATTTAACTTTAGTTTGAATTATCAGGAAAATATAATTTTTGCTTTTTTTTTTTTTAATCAGTCTTCCTAAACTGCTTGAATGTTCCTAATCTTCTGTGGGCCTTCTATGCTCCCCTGAAGGCCTCCAGTGCCCACAGAGGCATTTTGCTGGCCTCCGTAGC
>JAAAKQ030190673.1:0-12064 GCA_010016005.3 Zanna intricata
AAACGACTGGCACTGGATAGGGAATCTTGGAGAGCTGCATCAAATCAGTCAAATGACTGAAGACAAAAAAAAAAAATGGATATCTAAACCAATCTTGATTCAATTCTGTAAGTCTTGAGAATAAAAAGATGAAAAGCGTGTTTAGGCAACATATCTTTGTTGGACTTGGGTTATTATTAACAGTCAGTAAAGTCAAAAAAAGGTTATAAAAAGAATGTGAAGAGAGAAAAAAATAATTATTTGAAAGGGTTTTGTGAAGAAATTACTAGAGTCTGGGATCCCAGTTTCAATTGAAAGGCAGTTCGAAGAATGAAATGGATGCCAACAATTTTGAATAAGTCAGACATGACAACAACTTTTGAATAAGTATTACGTATCTTCTGTTGAGATATCTCCTGTTTTCAATAGTGTTTGTAACCCATCATTTTTTGTATGTACCATCTTCAAGATTCAAATTGTGCTTGGCAAAATTAAAACTGAGCAGGTTCCAAGGGCAGATTCTATATCCAATGAAATCTATATTCAAAGTTAAAGAATACATCATGTTCTGCAAAAAAAAAGAGATATAGATTATGCTTAATAAAATACTTTATTTTAAAAGGAAAAAGATATATATATATATATATATATATATATATATATATATACAAAATACTTAATAAAATACTTTATATTTAAAAACAGTATCTAGGATCTGGGCAAAGGGAGATATGTTTGTAATTTTCAAGATGGGAGATCCAACGCTCCCAAAGAATTATTGCTGTAATTTCTTGTTAAATAGTATAACTAATCTCTTTATGCTTGTGTGGAATAAACTAACGGGCTTGAGTTTCATAACTTCAAAAAAAAGAAAACGATTTCTGAAAATTTTCTTGGGTACAGAGATAACAATTTTTGGTACTTACGTATTAACGCCATATTAACATATTTCACATATTAAAAATATATGCATTATAGCTTATAATTACAGATACCAATATAATATAATCAACCAAACTTAACTTACGCTCGCTGAGCTCGACTAATTAACAGAAAATATACCTTTAAAGAATAAAAAAATTTTCTGTTAATTAGTTGAGGTTAGGTAGCTGCGCTGGCATTAATACGTAAGTACCCAATTTTTATTAGTAATCAATAATTAACTCTCAAATAACAAACAGGAAAAGAATAGCACTAACATCTTGGCAGATTTTAGGAAAACTTTGAAGTCTATTAGTCACTCAGTACTTCGAATATTGTACAGGGTAATTTATCAAGATTGGTCTAAGTACAAAATCTGTGAAGATTTCAGTATAACAGAATAATTAGTAAGATTAACCATGGACTTAATGAAAATGAAAACATAAGACATAGTTCAAAATAAAAAGGGGAGGTAATAAACTAAGTGAATGAGTTGTAAACAAAATAATTTAATTTTTTCAGAATGACAAAAATTGTAAATTATGGCCCAGAAAGATTGCATCATTAGATGGAAAAGTATACAAGCAAAATACAACTGATCATTTAACTTTAAATCAAAAAATTTTTTAACTTTAAATAGAAACATTCCAACTGCAAAGTTGGTTGCTTTCTGTGCTTTAAGATCTAGTTGGTTTGTACCTCCTGAGCTCTTGTAACACAACGTATACATTATGTGTGAATACCATCAAAATATGAAGCTAATATCAAGGGATGAAAACTTAATGCTGATAAAAAGTTATTAGATTCATTTGTTTATGGCTCTGAAAATAGTAAATGTATGAGAAAAAAGTGATAACGTGTTTTTGTTGATTGATGAATATCAGTACTGACCAGAAAAAGATTTACTATTTGAAACTGATGACATGGCTGAAGAAATAACATACATTCTTTTATTGTTTGTCATAAAAATTACATTAGGGTCAATCCATCTGAAGTGACCCTAGGTTGGCTGCTCTAGTGGTTAACCCATCATCGCAAATCAGCTGACTTCAAAGTCAAGCATTCTAAAGTCCAAATCCTAGTAAAGACAGTTACTTTTATACGGATTTAAATACTAGATCATGGATACCATTGTTCTTTGGTTTCAATTTTTTGGGTTTCAATTAATCACACTTCTCAGGAATGGTCAACCTGAGACTGTAGAGACTAAACTTTATTTACATTCATACATATCATCCTCATTCATCCCCTGAAGTAATACCTTACAGTGGTTCAGAGACTAAACAGAAAAAGAAAAAAAAGGGTGGTTGCTTGACCAATTAAAAAACAATTGAAACTTACTCACTTGTTTTCTACATGTTTTAGGACCTTAAAACTACTTTTTTTTTTTTTTAAGTTTTTATTTAAGCAGTTTAACTGTGGCAACCATTTATGTTATAGTGCGCACACCTGTTTTTGTAATTTTAAGGATTTACTGAAAAAATCATAACTAAAAAACTACTGGTCCTGAAAGGATGAAACACAAAACAATTTATTCATATTTTCTCAAAGTAAAATACTGACCCAGTTATCTATTTACCTATCTCTCTTCTTTTTATGAAAAAATTACTGAAGTTGATCATGAAAAACAGTGAAATTTCAGTTTTGGTCATTTTTTTCAGGAGGTAGGGATAGCATACGCAGTTTGAATTAGATTTTTTTTTTATGTAAGTATATGTTAGTAGTTCTACCATAAGTATAATAATAATTAGGTGATATACTTACACCTAAATTTTTATGAATTTTTGAAAACTTATTTTTTTTTTAATTCAAATTTTGGCTTCAAATAACTCTGATGACAAAAATATCAAATTCGGCTGGTGACAAAAATATAAAATTTGCAATGTTTTTTGTAGTTGTTTATGGCAAATAAAAAAGTTTCTTGTGTATTGTACCAGTAAAAAAACTAATTTCTCAACTAATTTCTCAAAAATCATGAAAAACCTGTTAAAAGCGATAAAATTCTGACTCACAAAATAAGTGCTCTAAATAAGTGTTCTTGTCTTCTTGGCACTTAACTATTTTTATACTTATTACTATAGTTGAAATAAACTTGTTCGAATCATTCAACTGAAGTGTTCGTTATAACAGGCGCTTGAAGTAATTTCCAGTCATAAGAAAAATTCATGTTGCAACATGCTCATTTATGCTTGTTGCATCATTTACCTTTGCAGTTACCGACTGGTCAGTCTGATATTAGTCAATAACCTGTTCACATTTTACCAAGTGTGTCAAATTTCATCCTCTGTCTGGAAGTGTTTATTAAATAAATAAGTTATACAAATAACAACAAATTATTATTCTTACGCTTTAAATCAGATGTCATTAATGTCTGTAAATATCATGAAAAATAGTTTTTGTCAAAATTCAATCACCTGTATGGTCAGTTCTGTTGTGACCATTTGAGAACTCATTAAAAAAAAACTGTTTTAAAAAACAACTTAAGATAAATAACATTATAGAAAGCTGTTAAAGTACACATTTTTCCAAATTTAAATTTAGTTCCTTGAAAGTCTCTTTATGTTAACTGTTTCAAAAGTATTTTTTCTCAGCAGAACAAAGAACTTCATGAATGCGAAGACCAAGAGGATTACATTGCCCCAAATCACACCAATACTGAACAACTGGATGCTGCTTATAGCCTTTTGGGTGTATCTCCTCCATCAAAATTGAAAAAAATTAAGCATGATCAAAAGCCAACAGCGTTAAAATTTAAAATAAATAAGGTATCTGAAAAATTAAAAAAGAATCTTGAATTGTGTTTTGACTCAAAAGTTTCTGAAAACGAAAATCCCGCTCAATCTTCTTTAGATAAATATGATGATTTTATTTTAAAACTAAAAAAAAATGTGTACTTGCTTCTATCCAAGAAGATAGGTTAAAATTATCAGTTTACTTCCCTAATCTTGGACCAGATCTAAAATAATATCAGAGTTCAATGTGTCTGAGCGTTTGGTTAGACTTAGAGAATCAGTTAATCAGCAAGGCATTCTACTGGAGTAAGGTAAAAGACATAAAATAGGAATTAGTAATGACGCAATTAAAAAATTTGTTATTTTATGAAGATTACAATTTTACCAAATTGTGTCCTGGTAAAAAAAAAATGCAAAAATATACATCAAACTCTGTATTGCCAGAAACAATAATCTACAAACAGCGGGTAACAGCTGATAACTCACTATTTCGTATTAAAATTTCAAGCTCAGTTTTTCAAGAAGAAAAAAAACTGAATTAGATAAAGAAGAAAGTTTGGTGTTGGCAGACTTTACAGAAAAGTTTTCATTTCTTGTTCAAGATGAGATACAAAGCTTCCACTGGGTCAATAGACAAGCCACAGTTCATCCTTTTGTGTTCTAGTTCAAGGAAAATGATGTATTACAATAAAAAAGTGTCTGTACTTTAAGTGATCAATTGAAGCACAATAAAGCAACATTTTATTGCTTCCAAAAATTTTCAACAGACCATATCAAGGAAGTACATAAGAACATGATAAAAATAATCTATTTTGCTAATGGCATTTCAAGTCAGTATAAAAATAAAATGAATTTTGATAATTTGTGTAGTCACAAAAAAAGACTTCAACCTTGAAGCCGAAGGGCATTTCCTTGGACCTTCCATTGAAAAAATATGATGGTGTGGGAGGAACAACAAAATGAGAGGTAGCAAAGGCCATAAACATCTACTAAAACACCGTAAATTGAGCAAATTGAAGATTTTTATCACCATTCCCATCAGAGTTATTTGAAGCCAAAATCTGAATTTAAAAGAGATTAGTTTTCAAAAATTCATAAAAAATTTAGGGGTAAGAATATTAACATTATTATTATTTATGGTAGAACTACTAACATATACCTACATATAAAAAACTAATTCAAACTGTGTATGCCATCCCTGCCTCTTGAAAAAAATGACAAAAAGTGAAATTTCAGTCTTCCATGTTCAACTTTACTGGTAATTTTCTAATTAAAAGAAGAGAGATAGATAAATAGATCACTGGCCTAATATTTTACCTGAAGAAAATACGAATAAATTGTTTTCTGTTTCATCCTTTCAGGAGCAATAGTTTTTTAGTTATGATTTTTTCTGTAAATCCTTACAATTACAAATATATCATACACACCATAAGTATGGCTGCCACAGGTAAAGTGCTTAAATAAAAAATTCAAAAAAGTAGTTTTAAGGTCTTGAAACATGCAAAAAACAAGTGGGTAAGTTAAAATTTTTTTGAATTGGTCAAGTAACAAGCTTATATTTTTTTTGAGACACTTCAAATGGTATGATCCATTAGTGTGACTGTTCAGGGTAAGGGTTAATTTTTTCAGACTTTAACTGAAAAAAACTTTTAATGATGTAACAACAAACACATAATTTAACATCAAAACAACTTAAGAACTTAAAAAAAAAAAAAATAACAAAAACAACTATATTGCCTTTTATGAAAATTTCTCAGTTGTGGTTTAGGTTAAAATTTCTACTGGGCAAACCAATAAGCTGCTTTACATCCTTATGTGAAGTATTACAGAAAAGATAACCACAGTACGTTTGTGACAATATTCTACACATTTTTCAAAAATATCTAGTCGAAGCTGTGAAAAGTATTGCCCTTGATGTTAAGATAATTTATTTCACCGATTGTTGCGTACAACAACTTTATCAGTGTTAATGACTTTGATGTTGAAACTGATTATTACTTTTTTGCTTATTTCTATGGAAAAATCCAGATTGTGGGATTAGTGGTACAATAAATAGACTGTGACTAAGGTATGGCTGCAATATTCAAAAAACATATAAAACTTTTGCTGGGACAATATTTCACAGATAACTTTTCGTTTCAATAGAACAGTACAAGCAAACAATTTAAAACTGGAGAAGAGACTGGATTCTTGCAAGAAAATTTCATAATCAAGACATTATCATAGATTAGTACCTCTATGCAAATTATTTACTCAACATTTAGAGTAATCAGAAATTACAGCATTTCAAAACACCTGACACATTACAACACTTCATTTATTGTCAAGTATGATACATTTTCATTTCAAAACAATGAAATCATAATCTAGGATACAATGACTTGTTGATATCCTTCTTCATCCACGTAATAAAAAACTTAATTTCTTCATCTTTAAAGAATACAGTGTGTGGGTACCAATATATTTATTTATTGACAATTGAAAATTATGTATATAATTTTATTCAACAGATTTATCCTTGATGCAGCTAGCAAAAAAACCTTGAGCACTAGCTGCAAATTCAGATCATAATAATAGGATCATTATTAAAAGAACTAATTAAAAATACAAAATTTAACCAAATGAAAATACATGATTTTTGTAACATGATACATAAGAATAAAAAATTGTATTTGAAAAATTAAGTTAAATAAAATAGACTTAAAAGAAAAAATACATAGAACCGGAATATGAAATTATTTAAATTGGCATTGATATCAAATAAAGTACAATACATTCATGATCTAAAGAATGAGAAAAAAAATTTAATAGGTATTAAGAAAATTAATGCCACTTGAACTCATTACCACTACTGATCACAAGTTAAATAAGAGCAATAAAATTTGTATATAAATAACTCAATTATTTAGTTGTTACATTTTAAACAACCAAAGAAAAACATAATGGTAACTTTGAATATAATTTCAGAGCATGTTAAAAATAACATTATAACTGTTATAAACATAATAACAGTTAATAACTATTAGAAATAACATGTTAAATGTGTGATAATAAACTTTAATAATAATAATAATATCTGGTTTAATAATCAAATTTTTGAAAGTACAATGTGTGAATGTGATTTCAACATATTTCAAACTTAACCTGGACCTATATTAGCTAAGTAAACTACTACCATTATACACATAATTTAATTTGTAAAAATTTCAGATTTTGTGATAAGTCTCTTTTATTTATTTCAGTTTCAATAAAGCTGATTTTATAAAGATTACAGCAGTTGGCTTCCAGATCTCAGATTTATTCAGAAAATAATTTCATACAAAGCCTCTACACAAAGAAAAACTTTAAGGTGTCTCTATTTTTTCCCCAAAATATTTGAATCCAAAGTTGAGATTTGAGTTTTTATAATTTGGCTTTACAATTCATTTTTTGAACTTTCTCCTATAGTATAACCTAAAATACACTTTAGACAAAAAAAATATATGTTTAATACAAATGATACGATAATTATGTTTTATGTTTGAACATGATAAGCTATAAAAATTTCCACAAAACCTCTCAAAAGTTAGCCAGATGACAATAGATTATATATCAGATACATTTAAGAAAACATGATTGACATATTTAAAAGAATTACTTTTAAATTGTGCAAGATTGTTTTTTTTTTTATTTTACTGGCAATTCCACCCTAATTTTCTAATATTTTTTTATTATAATTATATGTTGAATTAGTTATACTACCAGTTTGATTAATTTCTTTTATAGTATTAAAGCATTTTTAAAAAATAATATAATAATTAAACAACAACTCTTCATGGCGATTACTTTGAGAAAAAATTCAATTTTTATATACTAGACTAAACTTAAATATTCATTCATTTATTTTTGGCTTGAATTGTACACTTTAAGTATTACATATTCAATAAGCATTTAAGGAACACAAAATAATTATTTTGGAAAGTAAGTAAAGTAAGATACAAATGCTATAAGAGAAATAAGTAGTTACTACTTGCTGGTAAAATATATTAATTATAATTATACAATTAGCACTGTGGAGTTGAGTAGTTTTTTTACCATCTATAACAATTCTGGCAGCAGTTATTTAATCCTTCAAGTGCCAACATCCTAATATTAGGACTTGAGAGTTTGATTGGAAAATGCCAGCATTCTTTTATTAGCATGTCACTTAAAAATTTAAAAAATTGTTGTTTTTCACTCTTTTTGTTGTTTTTGTTTTGATAAATCAAAATAATTTGTAATAGATTTAAAAAAAAAATTACGTAGATGTATCCAGAACATGCTGTTTACTGTACTACATTTTTATTAATGAGGTCGTGACTACTGCGCTGTAGATTATGCCAGTTGTTCTTTGTCAGTCAGAACAGCAACCAGTGTTGTTTATGAAGTGTTATTGGCATACGGTCGGATTTGTTTACATTGTAACTTAGGCAATACTTGTAGTTTAGTTTGATTTTTTATTTCCTTATTAGCAAGAGATAATATTTTAGTGTAAAATAATGAATTGTTCACATTCTCCTGCATGTGAAAACACAATTAGGACTATGCTAAGTACTTCCTTGCAAATAATGCCATTGTTTAAAGAACACAACAACCTGAAAAAGTGAGCAAATGTAACCAGGGCTGAAATATAGGCATTCATTGCAATTTTGATAAATATGGACATAAAAAAAAACCTTAAGTAGCTCTTTACTAGTCAACAACCTCAAGCCAGCACATCCCATGGTTCAACAGGATGTTCTCAAGAAACAGATCAAAAGTCAAGTAATTTTGACTTTTTTTCACATGGTAAACATAGAAAATATACCCAAACTACAGGATCCTAATTATGATCTGTATGTAAGGTTTCAGATACTTGTTGACCATTTTAACAGGGTCTCTGAACACCACTTCATTCCTGATAATATTTCGACTGATGAAAGCATGACCAGCACAAAATATTATTCAGAGTTGTTACGGTATGTACCAAAAAATATCAATGGGGGTGAAGTGGTGGATGTTGCACACAGTATCCACCTAGGCACTGTGTCGCACAGTATCACATTACTGCTTGGGTTTTTTTTGTCTATAAAGGTGCTGCTAAAGGGACTGATAAAGATGATGTAAATAAAAATGGACTTGCCTTTTTAGTTATAACCAAATTATTCAAAATGTGTAAATTACTAAGAAAGAGTTCTATGTTTTTGTTTGTAATTTTTTCTTTCAATCTATTTGGCAACATATATAAAAATCAAACATTACTCACTGGAACCCTCTGTAAAAAAGAAAAGGCATTCCCAAAGAAATGTTCAAGAATTTGCAGTAGGAAAAACAAAATACATAAGATCTGATGAATGGCTAATGCTAGGTTTCATAGAATAATTTTTTTAAAAATTGGGAGCTAATTAAAAAAAAAAAAAACTGTTGTGTATGTAGTGCACAAAGTACCAAAGCTAGAGGCGCAAGGAAAAATCTACATTTCAGTGTTTCAAATTTTTTTTTTTGTTTAACCTCCGGAATCACCGTCATGGTATATCTTCAGAGGATGAGATGAATGAATTGCAGCGTGTGTTAAAAATGCCATGCCTCTCCGTGATTCGAACCCCGGACCTCCGGATGAGTGTTTCAAATGCTAAAGAGGAATTCACATCTTCTGTAATCCAAGGCACAGTTGTTAAAAACATTTGGCTTAGGCCTTGCAAATATCATGGAATATTATTTTGGAGGCAAATGCTTATATTTCATGAGTTGATTGTGTAATAAATAAACTTACATAACTGAGTGTGTGATTTATAAACTTTTAACAATTGGAACCGAAATGTACTACAGTTTAGCAATTCAAAGAGTGAAAATATATTAAAGAATTAGATTTTTAAACTTTTGCCACAGTATTTTCATTTGTTACATTACAAATTTTAAATCTGGTCAATTCATACATAAATTACATTAAAAATAAGTACATAATTAATAATGAAGTACATTAAATTAACGTTCAATACTAGTTGAGCATATAATTTTTTTGTGCAAAATTTTAAATTAAAAAGCAAATTTTAGCAAAAAAGAATAGCTTTTTTAAGAATATTTTAAATCTTATGAAGGGTGTTATAAATTAAATGTCATAAAATAGCAATTCATTACGAAAAAAAAATCATTTCGATGTCTCAAAATGTAGCCAAGTTATGAATCGCTAAAAAAATGTAGGCTGGCATTTTAAGGTAGCCAATGAAAATATCCTGGCATTTTTCGCTCAGAACTCGCTATGGACTTCTGGCAGTTAAAGGGTTAACTAACAGCTTACAAATAAAAAACAATAACCAAATCTAAGTGGCAATTTATTTCCACTTAATTTCAATTAACCGACAAAGTCTAACAGTATATCTATCATTACATAATGATAGATTCTGTATGTTTTATTAAACAGATAGATAAAACGAATAAATGCAATCTACTTACCTCGTTATAAGAACGCCCGAGTTAAGATACAAATGTAAACTATCGACAAACAGACAACAGTCGATTAATACAATAATCGATTACTAAAACTATCTCTCTCTATCATGTGTTTAGCCTCCGGAACTACCGTTAAGTACTAGTTCAGAGGATGATGTGTATGAATGTGAATGAGAAGTGTAGTCTTGTACAATCTCAGGTTGACCACTCCTGAGAAGTGAGGTACTAAAACTATCTATAACATTTTATTTTATCCTCCAGAACCCATGATAGGTATACCTTCAAAGGATGAGATGAATGATTTTTAGCGTGTGTAAAAATGGCATGCCTGATCGGGATTCGAATCCGGGACCTCCGAATGAAAGGCCGGAACTCTACCACTCACGCCACGGAGGCCGGCACTAAAACTATCTAACCACTCTTGGATTCACTAAACTATCAATACATTGACAGTACAAAATTTAGTATTACCTACTCCATTTGAAAGGAAGATAAAAAATTAAGTTTATTCGGAGTGGTATGAAAAATAAAACTTCCAAAAAGAAAAAAAAAAAACAAGCACTTATTTACCAAAGTGGGTAATTATGCGTGATTAATGGCTTAAGTAGTGGGGAGTAAACCATGCATAAGAAAAAATAGACAAAAACATAAAATTTCTAATTTGAAGGTACGACTTTTATATAATCTTACACATCACCATCAAAGCTTGTCAAATTCATTCTGATATACAGTCCTAAAATTATTTTTTTACATTTTAATTTAAGAATGGCGACTTAAAAATTATTTTTACATATTTTTTCATTTTCTAATTTTTAGTGCATTTAATACAAGAGTGGTTTTTAAAAAAGTTTTATACATATTTTGTATTCTCTACTTTTTAGTCTTGATAACCTACTCCTACCAGGCATGGGGAGCGAAATTGTACTCCACATTCCAGAAAGTTGCGTTATGGACATCTGGAGTTCCATGGTTCCTCAGAAATGCCACGATACTGGTATAAAGATCACAACGGAAGTGGGTATGGCACAAGCGCGGAGACTATTCAGTAGGGTTGCCACGTTCGAGCATTAGCATCTAGAAGAGATCTACTGAGAGGATTCAGCCCCACAATGAGTAAGGAAAAGGCATCATGCTGTCTTTGACAAACCACAATGATTGGCAGGGCTCCAAGAAATCGGATAACCCAGACCAGAACGGGAGCCTCACTATCGGCCGATTTTCCCCCTTTTTCTCAGATGATGCTTGGGAATAACACCGAATGAAATCAGCGGAGACTTCAGAAGGTAAGGTTAGTCAAACGGTAAGATGTAAAGTTTGTTTAATCGGCACTAACAAAATAAAACCTAAACTGATGAGATTTATCGTTAGGTTTTCTGTAATCCCCTTCCAGAGTTTGGGCCACAGTACAGGTAAGTGTTGTGGAATAGAGTTTTATTATAAAAGACACCGGAGGATAGGGTGCCTCTGCCTTCGGTTCTTTTGTTACAGGTGCTACACTCGGTCGAGTGGGATCACTCATAATGAACAGACCTGGTTTTTGTTGCTCTTCAAACAAGCCCTTTTTTTTAGTGGTTTCTTGGAACAATTTTGTAAGACTGAAACTGAACGATATTGATTAACAAATAAGTATACAAAATTTTACGAGTTTTGGACAACGGACTGATATTTTATTATAGTTGTTTGATAAGCTTCCTTTTTGGGATTTAACAAAGGTTAATGAACTTTGCGAGTTTTTTTAGACTGATGTTTTGGTCATTATATATGGTTAGAACATAAAACATAACGTGTGAAAGTATAACTGACATACCTGCGAATTTTATATAATGTACGTTATACCTACAAATCGTGCTTCGCTTGTGGCAAAGAAGGGCATTATCAAATCGATTGTCTGGAGAAGGCAGGTAATAGCAGAATGAGTCGACAAAGATCACTACAGGGTGCAGGAGGCTTGGAAGCACCGCAGAAAAATAATGGTTAGATTACTC
>JAAAKQ030190684.1:0-29709 GCA_010016005.3 Zanna intricata
ACAAGACTACACTTTATTCACATTCATACACATCATCCTCATTCATCCTCTGAAGTAATACCTTAACGGTAGTTCCGAAGGCTAAACAGTTAAGAGAGAGGTAAATTTTTAATAACACTAACTAAAATTTTTCCTGCGTTCTTGTTAAATGTCTGAAAATAACTAATTTTTAAATAATTTAACAAAAATAGAAAAAAAGATATAAACAATTAAATTTTATTATTTGTCAATTTATCTGGCATTGAATCTTACAAAAATTCACAATTTATTTTCTTCTAATCTTATTTATTTATTATCCTCTTATAATTTCTTTACTATTATTTCGGGTACAAATATTTATTATTTTTATAAAATCTAGTATTAATCACTTCTGTTTATATTTTTAATTTTGTTTTTAGGGTTTTTTTTCCAAGTGCTTCCTTTGATTCTTCTAGGTATATGCTAGGACTGTAACCTTTATTTTTAAACATGTAGTTGCACATCTACTTTGTGATGTAATCTGTATAATGTATAACCATATAATAATTTGAATAATATTTGTTTGTAATGAAATATGTATCTTAGCATTTTCTACAGAGATATTGTTATCTGATCTAAAAGGATCCTTGTTTTGTGGCATTAATCTATTATTAAGGAACTAGATTTTTACTCAAGATTGATTTTTTTTGAATATGCTTACAACTAATTTAATATTTTTATCACAAAATATATTTATAGCAGAAAGATGGAGTATTATGATTCCTGTAGGGTGTAATAATCCATTAATTATATATAGATTATTCAGTGTATACACTATAGTTATCTTACATCTTGTATTTAGTATCCTTTACTGCTAGGACAGATCTGTTTCTGAGATTGATTACTTTAATTTTGTACATTTTATCCAGAATAAATAATCACTCTTTAAATTTAATTATAATAAATAAAATACATGAATGAATTGGATTCTGAAATTCTCCGAAGAAAAAAGAGACATTTAAGATTGATAGGAATTTTATATCACTTACTAATCTTAAACAGGAAACAAAGACATTTTGTATATTATAATATCTACTTTTCTATTCTAGATTCTTCTGGGTTTAGGCAGCTACATATATCATTTTTTCAGTGAAATATCTTTCTTGTGCAAACAATCAATCACGTCAATGGCATGTTTGAGAACAAACCAATGCTTGTGTGGTTTAAGGAGAACCAGAGGGATGCAATATCAAGAGTATATAGCTTAGTGAACTGATTTAATAATGTTTACTAAATTAAAATGTTTGTCAAAACAGATTTTAATTTTTTTCATATAGAAAAAATATACTTTACTGAAAGCATACTTAAATACTTACTGAAATAATAAGAATAATAATGTTTAATACTTTATTATTTTTTTTTTTACAGTTGCTTCAGTTGACAAAAATTCAATAAGTATAGTTTGTTTACAATGTCTCTGTGAGACAGTATCAAACTGCAATGCATCATTTGGGTGTGATAGCAAAACCTGTGGACCGTTCCATATAACACAACCATTCTGGATAGATGGTGATAAACCTGTAGTAGAATCTGATGATGCAGAAAATCCTGGAGGTAATTAAAATTGAAAATTATTTTTGTTTTCTGTTTCTTCATTTTTATTTTTATTTGGAAATTTTTTTTTTTTTTTGTTTAACCTCCGGAACCACCATTAAGGTATATTTTCAGAGGATAAGATGAATGAATTGTAGAGTGTGTGAAAAATGCCATGCCTGACCAGGATTCGAACCCAGGACCTCCGGATGAAATTGCATACATGCACTTATTTGGAAGTGCATACATGTGTAATCTAGGAGATTTTTTTTTTTGCTTCTTGTTTAGCGATTGTGGACAGAAACGTTTTTGTGATTTTAAAATAAATTTCTTTGAAATTAATTAATATTAATCATTCAGTTAAATTAGTGTTGTTACTAGATGAACTGGCCTTATACCAGATGAGTTCAATATATACATATTGAACTGGTCTGTTATACTAGATGAACTGATTCTAGTGAGAGTCTGACAATTTTTTTACTGTAATCTAGGCATTTCATACTCCTTGTGTAAAGCATGTCCAAAATCTTTTTTATTTGTATATTAAAACATAAATATGTGTGTGAATATCTAATACTTTTGCTGAAGTATAGTTTAATGAAAGAAAAGAATACCAAGGATTGAGGATGTATTGTTAAGATCTGAAACTTTTGTTTTTAAGAGGCTTAGTTAATAAAGGGATAGATTTTATTTATAAAGTGTAAAAATTAAAAAGTTAGATGATCTTTTCAAAATTCAGCAGTAAAAACCTGTAAAGTACATTAGAAATCTATGTTAAAGGCATTTTTATTTCTTATTTATGAAAATAACTTATATCTTAAGTAGAACTAAAGCCTCTATCATAATTTTGTTAATGTAACTCACTCACTGTTATGAGAGAAGTTTAATAGGTGTTGCAATTAAGAAGATACAGGAACCTATTACAAACAAGAAATTCCTCTTATTTAAGAATTTAACATTCCTATCTTGCAGAAAGGAATGAACAATACAGTCCAAGGGAGTCCACCAAGACCCTTGAACATACATATAAAACAATGTGTATACTATCTATATATATACTATAGGACATACCTATACAACCAGTATATATATATATATATATATATATACAGAGCCAGTGGGTAAGAAGTAAGACTGACAGTCCCACAAAGCTATACCAGCAAGTGATCAACCCACATTAACTTTAAATATGATGCATCTGGATTTCATTTGTCCATTGTCAGCATATTATTTATTATTATCATTACTATAGAGGACAGATTTATTATTTCATTGAGGGTAATAATTCTTTCAGAAACCAGAGGAATTCTTAGTTTCTGAATTAACATGTCTAGTTGTAAAATTCAATAGATTTGTTGGAATTAAGAACATACAGATCTAAATAGATTAAGATTATTTAAATAATTATAGTGGTGTTAAGCTAAAATTTAAGATTTATAAACTTAAATTTTAGCTTAACACCACTATAATTATTATTATACTATGCAATAATAATAATACTATTATATACTACTATTATAATAATAATACTATTATTATTATAAGTTTTATAAACTTAAATTTTATCTTAAACATAAATCCTTATAAATTGAACTTGAACTGTTAATCTCCTACACAGAAGAATGTTAGGTGACCTCTGAGTGAGTCACTGTAACCCTGTGTAATAACCACATCTCAAACAAAAAAAATATATATGTATTTTAATAATATGAATTTGGATGTGCAAAAAAAAAATTAATTTATTTATTTTATTAACTACTTTTTTAGCATTTAGTCGCTGTACAACTGATCCAATTTGTGCTACCAAAACTGTCTACAATTATATGAGCCGGTTCAAACAGGTAAGATTTATATCAATCTAAATTTTAATCATTTTGATACTTTTCTTTCATTAGAAGCAATATAACTAATTTGGCTTTTTAAAGCAGTTATTAGGAGAAAAACCTACTTTTTTAATTGGAAAATTTCAATTAGTCAATTAAAAAATAATTTATGCTTCGAACACATTTTATCTTTTAAAAAGATTAGTTTTTTACCTATAGGTGTCAAGCATGTAATTTAAATATTGTGAAGTGAGTTTTAACACATATATAGCTAAATATAAACATGAGTAAATTATACCTAAAAAATTAAAAAAAAAAAAATTGAAAAATAGTACTGTAGTATATTGTGAAAAACAGTAAAATTGTAAACTACCAAGAAAATTTATATGGTATGCAATTTTTTTTAACTAAAGAAAATAATGCAGTTATTACTTTCTTGTATGAATTCAAGGAAGTATTGTAATCGCAAAAAATTTCAGTTTTCAGATTTCTACCGAAATATCCATTTTGACAATCCCTGAATCCATGTTGACTAGTTTCGGTGTGATGTTTGTACATATATATGTATATTTCACATAATTCAAAAACAATTAGCCGTAAAATGTTGAAATTTTGGGTTTAAGATTGTTGTAACATCTAGTAGTGCACCTCCCATTTTGACTATAATCAACTGAACCAAAAGTGTTCAAAAAAGTCCAAAATCCCAAAAAAATTGGATTTTGGACTTTTTCTGCAGTAATAACACCTCATTGAGACCTTTTCAACTGATATTATTATAAGTGGTACTTATTTTCATTGGTTCCAGAGTTATAGTGAAATAAAATTTCAATTAATGAAATAGTTGGATCTTACAAGGGTACACATCGGTTCGAATCTGACTTCATCTCTGTTTTTTACTTAACTTTTTTTTAAATTATGTATATTGACTTATTAATGGTTATTAACCCTTGATTGTAAAAAAACTGTTAGATAAATAATAATTTAATAATAAAAACAATAAATATGGAAAAAATATCAGAGTTATTAACAAAATAAAATTGTTTGTATTTTCTAATTTTTAAAAATGTGTGACTGTAATTTAAAGCCATCCAAGTCATATGGTGTCCACCCCAGATTTTCTTTTTATAATCAGTTGTAGAAGATCATAAAGGTATTAAAAATACTATTCAATCATTATACTATTGAATTATGCCAAATAATATAATAGCTTGTGGTTTTGATTAAACATTAGATACTGACAGTGTATAAATGTGTATGTTTTAAGGTCTGGTTCCAAATTTTTTAATATCATCTCAAAATATTGCACTTCTTGAAGTCTATGAAACACTGTTTTTTTCAGAACAATTTCAACAATTTTAATATTTTTGTTATAAAACAATTTTAATATCTATTTACCAATATATTTGTATACTTCTTGCATCGTACGAAATCATATTGTGTTTTTTCATTCCATTCTATTCTGCATTTTCTTTCCTTTTTACAGCTATTGTGTATATAGAACTTTTACTGTATTTTTCAATGAATTATTTTATTTTTAACTTTTGTATAAAATATGCAGATTCCTTTATATTACAAAAAATATTTTTATTAAATAAAATAATAATAAAACAAAATACTTTTATTAAAAACCACACTAAATAAATAAGCCAGCTGCGATGTTTTTCAGTTTTTGGTAATTGGTAATTCAAAATTTGTAACAATTTGAAAAATTGCAAAAAGGTGATACAATAAAATAGATATAAACTTTTTTTTATTCTAAATTAATGTAATACATTCACTTTTTTGGCTTATCCTATGCATTCTTATAGCTAAACAGTAGATTGGTCTGAAGAGAAAGCCAGGGGGATCATTGACACCTTAATTTCTAATGAAAATTGCCACAAAATAAGCCTAATTTCTATTATGGTACATTTTAAAATTAATCTATTTTTATTTTTTTAATTAATTTTTATGAAGTATGTCATACCTTTGGAAACCACACCCCCTCTTCACCTACCCTTAATGACGAAGTATATAAAATACTTAAAAGTTTATTCCACATGTCAAAGTTTCTTTAGACCGCTTATACTCTGCATCGTACTTTTTGTTCCATGTTCTCTGAAGGGTTCATCTCGGTTTAACATCCAGCAATAGTCTACCATCATCATAGTAGTCCATTTTCCTTGATACTTTCTTTCCATTTCTTTCATGTCCTGATGAAATCTCTTACCTATCTCTTTACTAATTGCACCCAGATTTTCAGGAAAATAATTCACATGTGAATTTAGGAAGTGAAAATTCAAGCTCAAGAACAGGCAAATTTTTTACTTCTAATGGTGGTTTGAAGTTTGGATCATTCTTATTGCACAGGAACTGGTTACTATGTCTTTACTATGTCTCTAGGCTTCTTTTTCTGCAATTTTCATTTGTTTTTCTAAATTACTGTCTTTGAGAAGTTTTCTAACTTCACAACCAATAAAAGCACCCTCTTTTATTTCGGTGGTTGATAAGATTAGCAATTTGTCACAGATATATATATATATGTAAATTTACCTTCTTCTGGTAGGTCTTTGCAAAAATGCTTCATCAAGCCTAACTTGCTATGCAGAGGTGGAAGAAGAACCTATTTGGTTCTATGAGAGTTGAGAGCTTTTTGGAGCACATTTTTGGTTCCAGTTCTAATGAAGCTCTTTTTGGCCAGTCTTTCCTTATCCAAAGATTTTCTGTCTCTACTATCCCATTCACACAAAAAACAAGGAAACTTTGTGTATCCTCCTTGCTATTGTAGGAGCATTGATTATATTTTGAGATGGTTGCATGTAATCCACTTATGATTGTCATATTAATTTTATTATGAATCAATTCAAAATTATCATAACCCTCTTTTAAATGGACAGACTGTCCAATGGGTATTGATGGATATGTATTCCCATTGTGAAGAACAACAACTTTGCAGCTTCTTTTGGACAAATCCATGAATAGGTACTTTCAAATGGAATGGTTAAATCGAGTCAAAAGTCCAAAAATTAAACCATGAACACCACTCAAACAAAAGTAACAATCATAGGTGTGATTTCGTGGCTCTTGTCACACCATTGAAACTCCAAATCTGAACGGTTCTTTTTCATCCTTTGACCACTGCCTAAGTGGTACACACATGTGTAGCAAACGTAGTGGGATGTCAAAGTTTTGTCTTGATCTCCTATTTTCACTCCGAAATACATGAGGTAAAATTGTCGAACAAAATTTATTTAATTCTTTTTTGCCTTTTCACCATTAACTGACCACAAATATAACAAAAAGAATCTGCCGAATATTTGCAACCTCTTGAAGCCACTTTGAAAATGAAAAGGGGGCTTTATAACCTAAAACATATCTTCCACCAACAAAAATGCATTTCATCACAGAGGATGTAAAAATTCAATTTACACATGCTGATAGTTGAAACTGCACATACAGTAGTTGCATAGTGCATGAGTGGTGTGGATAGCTGTCACTAAAAATTTACATCTTGTTAAAGCTTGTCACAACCTTTTGGCTAAACTCTTAATTTCATCATTTTCAACCCCCCCCCCTCCTAAAACCTTTTCAGACCGCTCAACTCTTTAGCTATAAGAATGCATAGTATAAGCCAAAAAAATTTAATATATTATATTAATTTATTACAAAAAAAATAAAATAAAAAGTTTTATGTATTTTAGTAACACTTTTTCACAATTTTTAACTTTTACAAATTTTGAAATTTGCGATTTGCAAAAAATCCTGATGTGATGGAAAAAAATGATTGTTATTTTTGGATTTAGCGCTAAAAAAAAACATGAGACTCAATTATTAAAAGTTAAAAAATATTCCACAACCCAAATTTTGCAGACTTGTGTAATTTATCTAAAATACATAACATGGCAGTGTTAAGAAGTTTGCTTATTAATTTCTGATGTTTAACAAAACAAATATTATGGCTAACAGGTGTATTTATGAAACCAACACCATCAAAAGTTTGGAGAGATGGCTATGGATACACATGCTGTCATACAACACATTATTTTTCCATAATTAGACAGCTTGAATATGCAAGAAATAAGCTTGCAAGCAATTCAAGTCATGTATTATGAAATCATTTGATCATCTCAAGTTAGTAGCAACCTCACCAACACCACCTTTATTTATTATAAGAACGACTCTACTGCACAAGATATAAATTACTGACTGGGCACAGATAATTCTGTATAACAAAAAATAATATTTCATTTAATTCTAAAAACAAAATTAATGTTCAAATACAACATAGTTAGTTACTTATTTAGTTAAATTTTGTGCGAATTTGCTTAATTTTTTTCTAGGACTGTAATGATGATGGTTATGTGGACTGTTTAGATATTGCTCACACTCATGAATATGGTTTGCAGAAGTCAGCTTGCTCAAAAAAACTGATAGACAGTTTCAAAGATGGAATATGTTCATGTTTACGTGAACATGAAGCTCCAAAAAATGTACCATTTGGTTGTAGACACAATTAGTTTTTAAATACACAGATGCAAACTACACTTTAAAATAATTTAATGATAACCATTTAAGGTACTTAAGATGCTTACTTAGAATACAACAATAAAATTTGAGAGAAT
Organism: Zanna intricata; assembly: GCA_010016005.3. NCBI lineage: Eukaryota > Metazoa > Arthropoda > Insecta > Hemiptera > Fulgoridae > Zanna > Zanna intricata. The sequence continues at coordinate 7,976 of JAAAKQ030190684.1, forward strand.
TCTTTTTTTACATAAATTACAAAAAAAGTGATGAAATAAGAAAAAAGCAAAATTATCTGTAATTTTTATTAATAATCTCCTTTATGTTTGAATAGATTGCATTTTATTAAGATAAACCTTAACTGTGTTATTAATTATAATGATAAATATTTGTATTTAATGTAACATTAATTATATAATAAAATTAATTTTAAAATGATTTCATAAATCTATTTTTTTTATTACTTTATTCTACAATAAAGTATTGCATCTTCTAACTGTGGAACTTAAATCTTCAAATCCTAAGTAATTTTTCTTGTTTTACTCCTTTCCTGTTAAAAAGATGATCCCTGTCATAAGATATTTTCTTTTTTGAGTTTTTTTGGTTCTTTTATTTTTTGTTTATTATTCTTCATGAGATGATTCTCTTCATCTATTTTCACTCACATATATAAAGTAAAAAAAAAAAATTACAACAACCATAAGAATGGATAGGTATGCAATTCATTTCTGACATTCTATCCATTGTGTAAGCACTTCCATTATAATAAATTTGCCTACTAGAAGAAAATAATCTTGTGTTAAATAACAAAAATTTAATCGTGCGACTTTAATGAAAAACTTTTGTTAACCACAAGTTTGTAGAAGGAATCTTAAAATAATCTGTTATAATGCTCACAATTCTAGAATTGTTAAAATTCTACTACTCATTCATAATAATCTGTTCAGGGTAATTAATCTTGGATAATTATAGATTGAACTAAAAAATCAAACTTTGCACATTGATATTACTTTGAAAAATATTCAACTTTAGGATTGAGGTCCAACAATTTGTGTCCACTATCAGCAAATAATAATGGCTTTTTAGATTTTGTGGAATGCTTCTTTAAAATTTGATTACCAGAAGAACGAATTAATTGATTTTGATAATTTTTTGTGTGTATAATATTAATTTTTATGTATATTCTGAAAATAAAGATAAGAAATTCTCCTGCTGAAAATTGAACTTGCTGAAATCAGTAGTCATGATTATTACATTAACATATTGAATTTTTGGAAAACTTCCTAGAAGGCTCAACATTGGGAGCAGTTTTAAAAACAGGGATCTGGTTATTTGTTAGCTTGAAATTTCACACTAGTCTGAGTTTTTGGTAGTAGAAGAAGTGCAATAAGAGTATGTGTTTTCATTAATCTCCATGTCGATAGTTCTGCCTGTTAACAAGTTCACTAAACTCAAATTATGCTTTATTTATAATAAAGCAAGTTTTATATTAATGCAGACAAAGTTAATATTATATGGACAAATCTCTCAAAAAAAGAATTAAAAACCTTTTGGACTGACTTAACTATCACTTTTAAAAATATCCCCTGATTATCAAGGGGAATTTAGATTCTATCATATCACATGTGAACAAATTCTGTAACTTGAAATTATAATGTATTCAAAATTGTGTATAAAAATATAGTAATTACATTCATTGACTACAAAAAAGCTTTTTATTCTGTAGGTAAAGAGGCACTTATATTAATATTGAAAACATTTGGCATACTATCCAAAATGCACAGAGCAATAATATTCTGTAGCAGAGATACAGCACTGTCACAGCAGATACAGTATCATAAATTAAATTTAGAAATAAACTTTCCTTGCCTTTCCCCATAAATTCTGGTGTAAGACAAAGAGATGTAATATCCCCAATACTTTACAATTTCTTCTGCATTGGTTTTGCTGATGACATGCATTTTTGGTCAATTCTTTAAATGGAGCGCAAAATCAAATAGAAACCTTGCAAAAACATTCTGAAAAACTGAGGTTGAATATCTCCCTTGAAAAGACAGTGGGGATGACCAACATAAAAAATCCACAAACATATAAATTTTGAAACGCCACCATTAAATGGGTAGATCATTACAACTATTTAGATAAAGTAGTAATCTTTAAGGAGCTAGAAATTTTAAATTTGAGACATAAAATTAAAATTCTAAATAACCATACGAAAGCTGGCGAAAAAATAATGCCCAAGCTCTCTCAATGAAACTAAACAAAATTTTTATAACACCCCTTTATATCGTCACTTCTTCTTGTACACGACGGAAACCTCCGCTAACATTTGGTGCAAAAAAGAAGTGAAAAATGAATGCTAGAATGAAAAATAATCTGGCAAGTATATCTGAACAATCAAATTAAACGAAGAAAGGATGACAAAATTAGAAACGTATAACTTAACCAAAAGAATGAGCCATGGGAATTACAAGCCAGAAAAAATAGGCTTAGATTTGCTCGCCATCTAAATTGTATGCCAGACCATCGTCCAGTGAAATTCTTAATTAATTTGCAAAAAGACTAAAAATGGAAATCTACATGGCTAACAGAAGTATATCAGCACTTAACAGATCTTAATATCTCAGAAGATTGCTTTAATTGGGTTGGAAAAACTTTCTCCAGAACCACTGATAAAAAAATAAGAACTTCAGCTTTCTTTACTAACCCCCTAACTAAAAATATATTTGAACAGGAATTAGCCTATGCAGAATCTGGGGAACAAACAAATAAATCAAAAAGTGCCCAAGAAAAAATCCTAAGACACAGAACCTTTAGGCTCTTCACAAAGGAAATAAAGTTTAAAATAAAAAATAAATCTGGTTTTATAAACAGTAAAGATTTAGAAAAAATTAGAAATGGAATATAACTCTGGAAAATATAACTTTGACCTGCAATCGGTCCAAAAATTAATGATACAAAATTCTTTAAAATCCACAAAACAAAGTCCATGCAAAACACAGACACGAGTAGATTGTATATCTGCCATAACATCTTATGGATTCCATCAGATTACAACATACCACACAAATTTTACTATAGATATTTACATTGGAAACATAGACAAAGAGACTAAGAATGGTTTGATACAGATGAAATGAAGATAGAAAACTGGATGAGAGCCCACAACCAATCTGAATGGGAATTGGAGGAAAATATATTCAATCTCAAATAGATTTTGGATATGAGAATTATACCATATTTAGATGTTTACTTTTGCTCATTCGTGGCTAAAAAAAGCAAGTTTTAAAATTTGTGTCTTATCTCAAATTGTCTGCTGTCAGCCTTTTAACTATATATAGTTACGTATATAGCTACGACCTAACAAAGTATTCTTTTGTAGCTTAACTTCCTGAAAAACTTGTGAGAGCATTTTGTTATACCATTTAAAAATTTACACTCTAACTTTGTTTTTAAAGTTAATTTCTATCTAGTACATTTCTTTTCCAAGAACATACCTATTTCATGAAACTGTTTGAACAACTTCTCAATGATTGAATTTTTATTCACTGGTAGTTTCTTTTTAAAATTTTCAAAGAATTTTCATTAAATAAAAAATTAGATTTGTCATGGTATAATTTTTTAGAGTTAAAATATATTTTTGAATTTTTAATTACATTTTGAATACATAGTTACAGAAGGAAGTGCAACCTTAGTCTGCATGGTTGCATGTTGTGCGAAACATTTCACACATAGGTTATTATTTAATAGGCCAAGACAGTTTTCCAGTACTCCTTAGCTGGCTTAAAAAATATAAAAAGTAGAAATTAATATAAAACCTTCTATCTATTGATTTTGAGATAATAAATTTTGATTTTTTTTTTATAATCACAATTGTCTAACTAATGGCTGGTTTATTTGTGAGTTTCTATTTACATAGTTATTTTATGAAATCTTTTTTTTACAAAATCAATATTATTTAATATTTACATTCTTTATGGGATTTAATAAAATGTCTGAGTGGGCACAATAGCTTCCAGAAATTTTTCATATGTATATTCAAAATCTGCTGTGTGGGTAATGATTACATACATCATCTTGAATGGAATCATTGTCATTGCAACTAGGGCATAATTCTTTTGTTACACAACACTATGAAGTAACAATACTTTTTCCTACAGCGGTCAAGATTTCCAGCAGTTTTGAATGGGTAATTTTACTATTTGAATAGTAAAATTCATTAACCTTGGGTATAACCATTAAACTTTTAATACTTTATACATCACTTTCTTCTTTTGTTACATCTCATTATGTTTGATTCTTCTTATTTCAGGTCCTGAACAAGATAGTAAAATATCCTGATCTATTCTGTTGGGTAAATCATCCTTTTTCACTATTCAAGCCATTTCCTTATCCTTCATGGGCTCAATTATAAGCTCTGTGAGTTTAGGCCTACTCTGAAGGTGCTAAATCTGAAGTACCAAGAACTAAGAACCTTTGAGAATTCTGTTTTATGTCTGATGCAGCACAAAAAGCATATTAACAGAAGAACCTACCAAGTAAAGATGGTCTTCTAAGTCCTAATCATAGTACTTTCATTTATTTTCAAATTAGATTTCTAAATGACTGAATCTGAATCATTCATTATTCTTTCTCAGTTCATTTTTAGTTTCACCCAAAGACCTACAACATTAGTGAATCTTAATCTTTGACCCCTCTTTGATATATTGATCCACACAAATTTTTTTCAAATTCTTCAACTGAATCATTTACATAAGAAATAAATAAATTTCTATTAAGATTAAATAAGTTGTCTTTTCAGTATGTTGAAAACCAATTGTGATAATCATTTTCTTATCTCACTCCTTTCTATTGGATCTTTTCTTTGTTGATTTACTCACAGCTTCCTGATTTTTACAAATAATTCTTATTATATTTGAACTCTATATTCTGTAAAATTTTATTAGAGATTCATTCTAGTCAACATATTAACTTAAGATTTACAATTTTACGTGTTTTTTGTGTGTGTTTTTATTCAACTGGCTTTTGAAATTAGTCTGGGATTTAAGATCACTTCCTTTATTCTATACTTTTTCTGAATCTGAATTAGTCTCATTTAAATGAAGGTGTATCTATAGGTTGACCCAGTTTATACTTTAATGGTTAAGATGTCCCACTGAGAGTGATATAGTTCTCATATCTATCTGCTCTTTCTTTCTATGGGATCACATTGTTATACTTTTATGGAAATTGAGTAAAGTTCACCAATTTTACAAATTTTGTACACTCATTTGCATAACCTAAACAATCTTAGTCACTCTAAACAGCAGAGTTTTTTTTGATGATATATCTATCCTTATTTTTGTTTCATCTTGTTTCATCAATTAATTGCTTATAAATTTCTTTTTTTTAAAACAGATATGCTATTAAAAATTTCTTTTATGAAAGATCACATTTCTTTGATTTCCTTAGTTATTTAATTGTGTATAGTTATAAAACAAGGAAATATTTATGTAACTACATGTAGAAAATTGCTGTAATTATGGGTTTTACAGGAATATTGATTCTGTAAGTGAAAGAAATTTTATGAATGTTGTAAAAGACATATATTGAGGATGGGACAGTATTAGTTGAATTCTCTGGCAGAGTGGTATTTTTGCCATTTATCTGAAATGTTCTGGATAGAATCCCAATCAGACTTGTCATTTTTCATTCACTAGATAACAGACACCTCTAGTTCACAGTGATAGTTTTTTTATATAATTTTTCTGCATTCATTTCTTTTATTTTTATTTCTAAAATTTTGGTTTTTTTTTATAGAATGAGGAAAAAGAAAGATGAAGTTTTTCTTTCTTTTATTCAATTAAAAAGGACATACTTCATAGTTTTTTTAGGTCTATCCAAATTAAAAAAAAAATAAAATAAAAAAATAAAAAATATTATAGGCTTTTAAAAAAAGAAAACAAGGTTGTTTGAATTACTGATTTGCTAATGACATCAATTGTTGATACAACGTTAAATAAAAAAAAAAAAAAAAACTAAAAAGTTAAATATTATACTATTCAATTATTTTTTCAATTTCAATTTATTTTTATTGAAATTAAAATACCGGATGAAGTGTAATAAGTTGTTCTTTTGTTAGAATTTGGCAAAAAAAGTACAAATTTAAAATTTAAAGAATTTACTGTACTACTATTATTTTTCACTTTTGTGGGTTTCATATTATAATATTATTAATATTATTATAATACTATTTTCATATTTTTTATAAGTCAATAGAGTTTGAAGAATGCAGAATTGATATCCCTTATTTATTGTTCTCCAAGCTTAAATCAAATACAGAAAACTATCCCCCTTATTTTATGAAGAGTAATTAATATTACAGGATGTTAAAAATGGGAGTCTAAAAAATTGTTAATAACTAAGTAATTTATATTACTATTAAAATATTAATAATAACCCTTTTATTTATTTTTTGATGGTTGGCCTCCTATCACCTCTTATACCATTTGCACCTCCATGAATATATATCTATCCTACAAACAGGGAAGTGGAGAAGACCTAGTTAAGTGCCAGAAGAGCAGCAGAACAGCAATTTGAAATCCTTAATGTGCTACACTCTCTTATCAGGAGTTAGAGAACTTACAGAAATTAACATTATCACTATTTAAAAAAAGCCTACACAAATTGCAGGTAATAAAATCAAACAGTATGTGAAAAATGCACCTAGTTAAAATTTGAATATAAAATAAAAAAAGGCAGAAAATATACTTAGCCAAACCTAATCATAAAAAACTATTACCTCAAATAAATTAAGTACTAATATCAAGTGTGAAAGCAAATAAATAACTTAACAAAAATAACTAAACACTTATAAAATTAAATAATGTCAAGTCAGTGTAAGCAGAAAAATAAAAGTGAATGTGAAAAATCTATATATAATTAAAATAATAATTTTCTAAAAATATCTTCTTAATTTTTCTTTTTAACAAAATTAGAGTTTCATAAAACTAATCTACTCTGCTATCAATAATAATAATAAATCTAGTCATTGGAGATAAATTATTCAGTTTGATTTAAATAAATTATGTATATTATTCATATACGTAATACTTATGCTTACACCCAAGATGTCAACATCAATAACTCCATGCATTATTTATAAATGTGCTTAATATTTTGTACTTTTCTTCTTGATTCCATGGATGCAATGTCCAGTTTACTACATATTGAATCTTGGTGCATATTCAGCCTTCACTGCCATTAATTCCAACAGCATTTCCTTTAAATAGCTTCAATCTTTAGATTAGTGAAACTGAAATTAAGGACTTAGCCCAAGATTCCTTCACGCTAAAGATATTATGCTGTTTACATGTTGCGTAAACATGTCGAAGTCGAAGGTAACAAATAAGTCGCTAATCATTTCAACACGATGTATTTCTTGAATAGCTATTTTGAAATGGGTATTTTACTGGTATCGTCTTCTTAGTGGAGGTCATAATAGCCATTTTATTTGTTTAGCCTCCGGAACTATCAGTAAGGTTATTAGATAAGTATGGATGGATCCATCTCAAGATAGAATATCCTACCTTCCTAAAATCAAAGTAGATAGCATTATTAACCTATTTTCGATTTTCAATCTCTGGCATCATGAAAGATAGCATTTCATTTAGGTTTGTAGCTTAAAATTTTTTGACCGCAAAACCATATTGCTTCTGATCAATCAATATATTTATTTTAAAAAAATTTAGAGGTGGCTGTATCTTCCTCTCAAATATTTTTGTGATTACATTTAAATCAGCGACAGAGCTGTAATTTTAGATTACAAATCATCTTACGTAGGAATAGATGTAACAAGTTACTTTTTCCAAAAATCTGCAAAAGCGCCATTAAAAAAAATTCCATGCTAATGTATATGATATAGCTTTTGCAATAACGTTTATAATGAAAGATGTGATGCTATCATTATCACCCGTATATCCCACTCTTAATCTTGCAATACACTCTAAAACCTTTTTCTCTGAAACATGAGGAGTACCTACTGTATCAGTAATGCGATGTTTCTCAATATAATTACTTTTGTGCCTGGTAATTACAGGTTGGTAAACAAACTATAAATACTTTCCTAGTTTCTTGCTGAGTTCTTTAGCAACCGAAATAACACTGTCCAAAATCTTACCTTCCTTTGTTGATTTCACCTACGAGATCTGTTCAAAAAGCAGCCCAACGGAGATATTTAGTGAGGTGCGGTTGGCAGCGTTGTGTTCCTCATAACCTCCTCTGTAACCAAATGTTCTTGAATTGTTGAACTTTCGTTTAGTTTTCGTGTTATTGTTATTTTAGTTCAACGTATTTAAGTACTTGTAGCAACGTTTTAACTTTTGAAACAAGGTTATGGAGATGATGCTCTGGACTATACGCAATGTTACGAATGGTTTTCACTTTAAAAGTGATCGTCAGTTAATTGAAGATGACCTTCGACTTTAACTGATGACACCCGCGTTCAGAAAATCAACGATCTGGTACATGCAAATCGCCGATTGATTGTCAGAAAACTTGCAGAAGAGGTTAGCATCTCAATTGGATCATGCCGTTAAATTTTGACTTGAAAAATTGAACTTGAATCGAGTTACAGCCAAGTTTGTTCCTCGTTTGGTGACCGAACAGCAGAAAGAACATCGAGTGGACGTTTGTCGACAACTTCTTGAACAAGACGATGACGATGAAAATCTTCCCAGTTCAAGCAAAATTTTATGTTGTATCGTTGATTCCGAAAATCGTACATTAAAAACAATCGCTACTAACACTTAAGCACGTTTCACTCAAATAACAAAACTAAACGAGATATCAAAATCCAAGAACAGGGGAGGTTATGCGAAACACAATGCTGACAACCGCACGTCACTAAATATCTCCGGTGGCGCGTAATTAAAAATGTTCGGTTATTTTCTGAGCAGACCTCAAATTTAATTAGGTTTATAGGCTTTATCTTCCTACTTTCCTGAAGTGGTTTGTCTCCGCTGAGACAACCACTTCAGATCCTTAAGTTTTTTTCTTAAAAAAGCGAACTTATAATAAGCAATTAACCTGGTTGTCTCGAACCACTTTTTTATGCTTAAGACACTTAATTAGTTACAAGATAGAAATCTGACTTAGTTCTCTTCAAAGAAACATAATCCATAATTCTAATAAATAGGATTTCACAAAATTAATAGGTAACATCGTTAATATTTGAGGTAAAATATATTACATTTCAGTCTATCTCAAATAATATGTTGTTTATTAATATTATTATTATTATTATTATTAAAATTACATTATTATTACTGTTAAATAAAACATCACTCTTTACACTATGATCAATGTGGATAAATACATCTGATTTAAAAAAAATTGTCAGTATGAGATTCTTGATGGAGCATAGGCCTACAAATATTTTTAATTGATTTGAAAACAGAAATATTGTTAAATGATAAAATACACGATCACAGTTTGGAGACTTTCTCTTTGTGATATCAGAATAAGAAAGATTATGACAGATATTAAAAAAACAAGCAAGATTTCAAGTAAAAATTGAAATTTTTTTAAACGTGGGGATCTTATCAAGAAAAATATTTAATCATGTATTTTTTTCCAGTTATGTATAGATCCATTAGACAATTCTTTTAATTAATTTTGTTATTTTTATTTAAGAAAAAGTAATGCATTTTTATTGCGTAAAGGTTTATGGCGCAAAGGTCTTATTTTTCAAAGTGACTGGCAAATTTAAGATAAAACTCGTCTAACCTTTAAGATTATAAAAAAAGAAAAAGAAAATAATAATAAATAAATAAAATAATAAACAGAACAAAAAAAATTGTAAATTAATATATAAGTTACATTTTTAATATTTATTCAATAATTTTTTTTAGATAATTTGTGTTACTGAAGGAGTCCTACTCCATCAGATGAAAACGTACTACTATTCACTATTTACACTATTGTGATCATTAATAAATGAATGAATCTTATATCCTAATCTTTACATAATAATAATGAAAATTATACAGATTACTTCATTATAAGGTAGATTATACAATCTGTCTTATATCATAACCTAAGATTTCTTTTTTGGGAAGACGAGTAATTAATGATGAAGTTTTACGGTAAAATTATTATTATTTTTTTAAATATACAAAAAATGTTTTAAAAATTCAAAAAATCGGTTTTTTCTGCTTCCCACTTCAAAATAGCCTTCAAAAAAAATTTGTTGATTTTCTTTTTTTACTTTTTTTACATGGAATAAACTAAAAAAAAGAAAATTCCCATTGAAAAATATACAACCAATAAAAAGTTACCTAAAACTTTATTTTTTGTGGGTGGGGGTGAATTATGATGAAATTATATTGTTATATTATTTTTACTATTCAAATTTTAATTATATTAAAAGTTTAAATAAACCAAAAAAAGTTTTGAAATATTAAAAACATAGATTTTTTTTAACTTTGATTGGATCCTTCAGCCCCAATATTGCCCTCAAACTATGTTTTTGATCGCTTGCACTATACTATGTCTAGGAAGATATTAAAAAAAAATTGGTTAAAATATGCAATAAATAGCGAAAGCTTTTTTCGATTTTTAGGGAAGGGAAGAATTTTGGAACAGAATACTTTTTAAAACAGTAACATAAGCATGAACAATTCGAGTTTAATATAAAATTGGGTTAAGTATGCAAAATTTCAAGAAAATTGACTCCCTGGAGATATTGCCCCCAAACATTTACGAAAAAATTGAGCCATAAACACCAGCCTGTATAAAATTTCATCAAAATCAGTTTATCCAGTCAAAAGTTACTAAGCTTCAAAACACGTACATATTAAGTACGTACGTTCGAATATTACCCCTCTTTTTTTTGGAGTTCCTGGGTCATGAAACATCGAGTTATGAAAAAACCAATACCCCATTTTTTGGCTGATTACCACAGCATAACTCAAGGCAAATAAATTATCCAATGTGCTGCATAATAAGTACAGTATTCTGTAAGTAAGTATGCATAAATTATATGATAAAAATTAAATTTATTTTAACTCCATAGTAATAATAATAATAATCAATATTATTATTAATATTACGCGCCCGGTGGCACCTCCAGGTGGCGTCCCGAGGTGGCGGATTGGGGGATGCTGGGCAGATGTACCGGGTAGGTGGGAAATAAAATATCACTCGCGAACCAAAACAGGTAACGGTAAATATGTTAGCAGCTCGCTAACCGTGTTTAATTTGCTCCGATCACTAGAAGCAAAGCTTTGGGTGTGCCAGCTAATGAGTCTGCAGCTGGTGCACTAAGACAACAGACTCTTTCTGGGAAGAGAACAGCTGCCTCTCTCCTCACTCGCTTGGTGAGCAGCAACCTGAACCGTCCACTGTTGTGAGTGACGTTGTACCTGAACTTCAGATGCCCGTCCCTACATCCCAGAGTAGGAAGCACTTTAAATGGACAACGGAAATAAATACCTTCCTTTACCGTTCCTACCGTCAAATAACGAAAATGGAAACAGATAAGAAATCTTACAGCGTTGAACTGCACCGCATCATGGTTGAGTGCTTCCCTGAATTGCAGGTTAAGACGGTTCAAAACATCCTTGATCAACGCAGGTCCCTTTTTACAACACATTGGTTGCCTGCGGATGTTGTCACAGCGATCAGGTTGGAACAGTTGGTTTCGAGGGAGCTCGGTCTAGCCCACCTTCTTTTTAGCCCATCTTCTGAAGATAGCATGGTGAATGAAGCGCCCGTTCCTCCCAATCCTATGGCTGACCTGTTTGCGGAGAATTTACTGCGCTACGGTGGAATGGATCTGCATCAAGACCCAGGATTCCTAAGTTGTGGGCAAGAAGTGGCACGAAAACAATAATTGATCACGTCAATCGGCTTTTAGCGAATGAGATTACTCCCTTGACAACAATCCAGAGGCTTCATGAGTTGGTTTACGTCGGTGCTCTCATGGTGACTATTGCTAATAACCAGCGAGTTGGAGGAGTTGTGAGGCGAAATAGACCTGGGATGCCGGCTTGGGAGTTTCGTTTGACTCTAAAGGTTAACAAGCTGCGAAGAGAAATTGGTCGTATTTCCACATTTGTGACAACCCAGAACCCCAGCCAGAAAGTGCGGACTGCTGCGGAGAATATTGTTAAGGTCCGTAGAAGTCCGGAAAACGACTCGATTTTTGAGGTGCTTGATTTGTTGAAACAGCGCCTAGCGATGCTGTCCTATAGGATGCGCCGTTAGAAAATAAGTAGTATGTGGCGTGAACAGAACCATCTAACCGGACTAACTAGCGTGAGTTCTATAAGTGAATACAGACACCAGCTGTGCAACAACTACGGGTTGCGGCGCTGAAGTTTTAGATTATTGGACTCCGATCTGGTTGAATCCGTTACGGCATCGTGATGAAGCAGAGTGGATGAGTGATGAGAAGAGAAGAGTGAATTGGGTGCCGTCCATGGTTGACCCAGGATTTTGACCCTTATGCCAGGATTTTTCACTCAGGGAATGACCTACCTGATTCCTAAGACTATTCCAGCTAAGGTCAACCCTGAAAAATACCGTCCTATTACTTGCATCTCAACAATTTGTAAGATCTTTACATCTATCTGGTATGCCAAAATTTCCAGCCATCTACAGCGGCACCAGATTATTGCAGAAGAGCAGAAGGGTTTTCGGAAGAAGAGGTTGCAAGGAGCAGTTGGTGGTTGACAGCATTCTCTCTGCCTCGGCTAAAAAGGATCGGTGCGATTTGTATACGGCTTACATAGATTACAGAAAAGCCTTCGATTCTGTGTCACATTCCTGGCTCGTGAAGGTGCTTAGTTTGTATAAGGTTGATCCCTTGATAGTGAAGTTCCTGCGATATGCGATGGATAGGTGGTGCACCTGTCTTGTTTTAACTGTCCCTAATAAAAATCCCGCAACCATTGGCGAGGTAGTGATTCGCCGGAGTACATTTTAGGGTGATGCTCTGAGTGCACTCTGGTTTTGTATGAACTCTCTGTCCAACATCCTAAAATCGGCCATTGAAGGGTTTACAATGGCTAATACTATTGTAGCCACCTCATGTACATGGATGATATAAAACTTCTTTCTGCCACCAAAAAGGGTGTCCACGGCTTGTTAAGCTGGTCGAGAAATTCAGTGTCGACATACTTATGAGGTTTGGCTTAGACAAGTCTAGAGTTAATGCCATGAAGAAAGGATTTTGGTCACAGATGGATGATTGTAGTGTGCCATTCATGGATCCCCCTTCGGTGTTGGCTATGCAGCATGGGGAAACCTACCAGTATCTTGGCTTCATTCAAGATGTGGGAATCAGTCACAAACACGCAAAAGAGGCCCTTACATCTGGGCTTAAGACTGGTGTATGTGCTGTCATGAAGTCGCAATTAAACGGTGACAATAAAGAGCATAAATATCTATGCTGTGCTGATGGTTGCCTACAGTTTCGGAGTTTTGAAATGGACGAGAACGGAGCTTGAGGGACTTAACCGGCTTCTTAGAAGTGAATTCACCAAGCACCGAGCGCACCACCCGCACAATTCTACAATTCGCTTCCACCTTTCCAGAAGCAGAGGTGGGAGAGGTGTTGCAGATTTCCTTGAGGTTCATGCGAAACAACTGCAAAACCTCAGGAGTTATTTTCAAATTCGAAGCGAAACCAGCGTGTTTCATCGGGAGGTGGTGAGAAGAGATGAGTTTGAGATGAAGGTCTGACCCCGCTCGGGGTCAGACCTTCATCTCAAACGATAATGACAATGCCCCAAACGATCATCCAAACATTGAGGCCGGTGGGTATATTTTCCAGTTAAAAGACCGTGATTAATTATAATAATATTATTAACAACAATAATTAAATATTTGCAAAATAATTCACAATTCAGCAGACGTTATTAAAAATTATTTTGAGCGTATATTTCTAAACACTTGAAACGGGATGCAGAAAATTTAGATTTTTTAAAACGTTTTTAACCTTGATTAGAGAAGTATCACAAATGTAAAAATGTTTAATAAAAAAAATATTGATTAAATAAATAAAGTGATTATAAAATGAGTGTATGTTGAAAAAACAAATCTGTAAGAAAGAGATAAATAATTTAGGTGTTAATTGAGATTAACTATTAATATGTACTATTTAGTCCAATATCGAGGTCAAACAAATTTATCAATAAGAACTCTCCAGATTTATAACCGTTTCAATAAACCGCACTTCTCAGGAATGATCGACCTGAGACTGTACAAGACAACACTTCATTTACATTCATACATATCATCCTCTGAAATAACGTCTTTCGGTCGTTCCGAGGCTAAACAGAAAAAGCGAAAGAAAGATGAATAACGCTATTTTCCTTCAGGTATCTTAATTTTATAATAAAAAAATATGAAAATAACATAGCAATATATGTTCTTTTTTTAATTTTTTTGGTGACTAGTTAGAATGTAGTGTAATAGAGTACATAATTATTATTTTTACACGTTAACAGGGAAGCAGAAAATTCAGTTTCTTTTTTTTGTTAAAGATATTTAAAAACTTATTGGTTCTTTTAAAAAGAAAATCTTTTAATTTCATAAAAAAAATAATAAATCTGGTGTGGGACTACATGACTTCCTTATACGCCTATAGAATTAGAATTATATATACACATTTTTTTTTTAATGAAAATACATACAATTTTACTTCATTATTAAAGTCTGATATTTTTCATTGTTTTTTATTTTTATTGTTATTATTAAATTATTATTTATCGAAAAAAATAGTTTTTTTAATCAAATAATAGTGTTTTAATCAAAAGTTAATAATTATTGATAAATCAAAATATTTAAATTAAAAAGAAAAGGAGATATAGTCTGATTCGAACCGATGTGCTTTCCCCTTTTAAGATCCAAATATTTCCAATAATATTTTAATATTAATTAAAATTTCATTTATCTATAACTCTGGAAGCAATGTAAATAAGTACTACTTATGATATATCGTTGAAAAGCTCTTAATCAGGACTTATTACAGCAGTTTCAAATTCCAAATTTGTTTGGTTTTTGGGATTTTTTAAGACTTTTGGTTCAGTCGCTTGCAATAAAAAGGGGAAATTCACAACATGTTACAACAGTCCTAAATCCAAAATTTCAACATTATACGGTTAATCGTTTATGAGTTATGCTAAATACGTAGTACGTACATGGGTACCTACAAACGCATGCCGAACTAGTCAAAGTAGATTCAGGGATGGTAAAAATGGATATTTCCGTTGAAATCTGAAAATCGAGATTTTTCGCCATCATAATAGTTCCTCTACTTCGTACAAGGAAGTAAAAATTGGTGGAAATATCATTTATTGGAATTTATTAAAAGTGGCAAAAGAAACATAAACAGCACTTTATCATAAGACGAAATAAATAGTTTGTTTTCTCAATAGGAAATAAAAGTTAAGTTGTTTGTTTTGATAGATATGGATATCATTATAATTGTTAACAATATAATAAATTAATAATAAATGTATTCTAGCAAAACGAAGATAATAATTTACACTATCTTTTTACCAAAATAGATTTGTAAATTTCTCTTTTCTTTCAACTACCTTGTGTTTGAGTCAATAACTGTATTTCTTTTACGATATGTCTGTTTTCATTAAACTAAAAAATTTGTAGCCTTAATAATGACCGTAATTTAGTCATCCGTTTAGTAGACGATTACTATTATTTTGCGGTAAAATTATAGAAATCACGTGATAGGTCAAGGATGAAACGTCATTATTATTATAGAACCTGTTTATATTTCAACCGAGATTGGTAGGGGGAAATACGAATTATTTCTTACAATGTACCATTAGCGAGCAGCTGTTCATTAGGCGACTTGCGAGCAGCTTCAATTGACGATAGATTGAGGAGTATATATGTTTTTGCTTTAGTCTAATTTTATAATTTCGTTTCCAAAATAATATTTTGACATGCAGTTTGATTAGTTTAAAGTAAAATGACAATAAAATCATATTTTTATTATTTTATTATTACAACAATAATTGCAACAGGTAGTTCAGACATAATTAAATTATAGTATAATGATATTTTGTTTTGTTAATACTGAATAACATGCATGTAATTTAGTTTTTATTTCACTTTATATTTCTGCATTAATATTTTACTGCAGTTGTATAAGATAATTATTTTTCTGTATGCATATGAGAATATGTTTACCATAAGTCTGGTTTTTTCCTCATTTTTTGATTGTCACAATAATTAAATATTCTAAAAAACACTTCAAGAGATGTAATAAGTGCTATTGGTAGAGGGTAGTTTATTTTCTCCATCAAAAGCAGATATGATCAGATAATGATTAATTTATTAGCCAGATAGTTTTATGTAAAGAAACTTATAAATATGTAACATATTATAATTAATTATTATATAACTGTTTTAATACTTACTGTTTATCTGATGTTTAATTATATTTGACATTGAAAACACTTTTATGATAATCACCTCATCATCAGATAACAATTATAATATGTAATATGAGAAAAATATTTTTTAATAATAGAGATTAGTGTATCCATTATTTATAATTTAAAAAAAAACTTCTTGTTTTTCAATCAGTTTCTGATGAATTAAAAAAAAACCTCTTCACAAAAAGTGGACCTTCTGTCAGAAAGATTAAACAGCAGCAAAATAAGGAATATTAACACTAATAAACAATTATTTTATTCTGCTGCTAGAGTGCGGTGAAATAAATTTTAAATAATTGTTACTGGTAACCTTTGATAAGTATTAGTAGACTGTGTTAAACATTTTAAAATTTATTGAACTCCATAACGAAATAAAATAGGTCTTAAATCAAAATATTTAAATCTGTTAAGTTTACTGCTTAGTCGACTGATGTGAATCACTGCTTATAGAACTTTATACATGCAAACAAAAACAATAGAGAATGTTCTAAAAACAAATTTTAGGCAAATAAATTTAACATTTTTTGAAGGAATTTTCTTGCTAAATGGATCTTGGTTAGGTATGTTTTTTTTTCTAATATCCTGCTTTTATTTCCTAAAAGCATTGTTGATTGATCTAACCTTTATTCATTTCAGGAATTGATTTTAATTTTCAATACTTTTATGATGCTAATCACAGCCCATTTTTATTTCTTATTCCATATCCTTTACTTATTCCTTTTAATAAATTTACATCCTTTACAAACAAGCATTTTTGAATGTACAGTTTCAATATCCCTTCTATTCTGTTCCCTATCAAAAATAAATATCTATATTAATCTCTCATTGCAATTCTGTGATGACTTTTTAAAAAGTAACATTTTTATTTATGTATCTTAATTTTATTAAAGACATCAAATAATTTGTCACCTTGGTATTTGGCTATACCAGTTCTATTAATATTATTAAGAAAAGGTGGCTGTGTACAACATTTGCACATATTCCTGACTAATTCCCATTCAATAACTTTTATTCCAACTTTCATTTTCTTAGCATCTGCCTCAGGTATTTCTAGAACTTTATCATCTTGGTCTTCAACTACATACATTTTCAAACTTCTTGATACGTTGAGGCATCGTTGATGTAATTTATGTTTTTCAATTGGATTGATTTTTTTTTTATCACATGTTAACACATTATCATTAACTTTCTTTTTATCATCAATTTCTATTTTGAATTTTTGTTCAGTATCATTATCAGTAATTTCAGATAATAACTGCTGGTTTGTAAATAAATTTGTAATATTGTTATTACTAAATTTGCTAGTATCTTTATTTTCTAATTTACTCATTCTACTATCTTCCTAATCATTAAAACATTTATTATTAGTACTTTTTATATTATCACTTCTATTATGTACTTATTAATATTTGAACATCTATCATCTATTTTTGAACTTACAACAATATTCTCTATCTTTTTCTTATCATTAATAATAAATTGTGATTTACATCTTTAATAATTTGGTCAGTGTTATGTACTTTATTATCGTTAATTGTTAATGAATCTCTTTTTGTATCATCTTCCGTCAATTCTTCAACAATAACTTTATAATTTAACTTTCTAAATGGTTTTTGTTGTTTATAATAATTCAATCAATTCTTCATCAGTTATATGTGGATAATAAATTTTAATGGTAATGTACTAGTACTTCGTTTTCTTTTAACAGTTAACCTTTTAACAGATTTTTGTAAACCATCTTATTTAACTACGCTATCTTCATTTTTCATTTTTGTATTTACATTGTTATTAGAATCATTTGATTTATTGTTGTTGTAATACCTGTTTCATTTGGGAATCATGTATTCATTTCACTGATGGCATCATCAGTAATGCTTTTGATGATTTTTTACAAGTATATTTCTTTTTTGTTTTCCTTTAATATGTTTATGTTTAATCTACCACTATGATTAATATCTTCAACACTTGTTCTCAATGTTAAATTAGTACTATTTTTACGACTTGAACATGTCGATGTAACTGTATAATTTCCTAAATTTTCCAGAAATTCTTGAATATAGTTGAGAGATTTTCATGAGTGTTATGAGCAAGAAAAGATGCAACAGTATTGTTGCCCTTAATGTTGTTACGAAGGCAACACTAAGTTTGTAATATTATCCAAATCTTCATACATTTTTTCTAGCCTTATCACAATTTTGAATTAAGTAAAGAATATTCTGTTTAATAATTGATAAGGATTTATAATTTTGCTTACACTTATTCACTATTCATTAAGTTAGCAAAACATATTTCTGGTCTGATAGAGAGATTATGTAATTTTAGTAGTAAATTTTCTTAGCAATGATAACATTTGTGAAAATAGTAATAAAGAAATCATTTAAAAAACCTTCATCGATTCTGCTTACATATTTAAATATATTTATGGTTGATTGCTGTTCACCACTTACAAATTTAAACTTATTTACACATGAACCAAGAAATTAAATGTAATTATTTCATAAAATATAAACCAACTTCTGTCTGGAAATGGAATTTACCCATTAATTTTTTTTTTATAATTCTATTAATTAAAAGAATTTTATTTTAAAAAAACAACAATTTAATAATAATCTTTTGTCTTGCATATTTATTAAATCATTAATATTTAAGCATTTATTTATTTAATCAATAATATAAATCATTGTGTTTCAATATTAAATAATTATCTAATTGTTATATGTATGAGTATGCCTGAATTTCTTAATTAGGTGAAGATTTGGTATCATATTGAATTTTTTGTTGTTGTATATATCACTAATAAATTATGAAGTATTTAAAAAAAAAAAAATAATTAGGTTAAATATGGCTATTCTTTTTTAGTTTATCTTAATAATAATTTAAGGTTATCAACAGATAACTAGAATGATGCACAACATCGATCTACATTCTTAACAGTATTATTAAACAAATAAATATTTATTATTACATTAATTCTGAAAGTGGTTTATACTAAATTTTAAATATATTTCAATCAAAAAGAGATTATTTGTGTATTGTAATTTATTGTATATATTTTATTATTATTATTCATTTTTGCCCGTAAGGACAATGTTTGAACTTGAATGTTTCATGATATATGCAGTCCTAAGTTGTTTCTCCTTTCTTTTTCTCTTCCCAAAATCTCTTCATTTTTTAGTGTGTTTCTGTTTTCTTTGTCTTGTCCACTTTACTCCTGTTTTCTATTTTTCTTTCACTTCAAATTTCTTGTTTTTAATTTTGTTTTTAACTTTTCTTCTTTCTCCCATTATTTCCTTGTTAATCCCTGTTTGTCTTGAGTCTTCTTCTATTCCACGATACTAATTGGTTTTCGTGACTGAGCTATTCATACATCAAAGATCCTTTTTGTGAGTCTGTTGTTCATTTACTGTAAATGCCTGTAGAATTGAGTCTGAATTTTCTGATCATGTGAGTGGGTGTATCTGTTCTTTTATGTCTTCTCTTCATCCATATGGCATGTCTATACATTGTTCCTAAACTTTTTCTAAATATTTTCTATTCTAGATTTCCTGTTTCTATGATGCCTGATGTTCCAATTGTGATAGTTTCTGATGTGTATAGTTCTTCTGGTAGCATAACTGTTCTGTAGTATCTGAGTTTTGTCTGACTCTATATACTTTGCTTTTTTTGTGTGACCATGCGAATCTGTATGCTTTCTGAAGCTTTTCTATGTTCTTTTCATATTGGATGCTTTGTTTGATCCTCCCATTTATATATTTGTATTTATTCCCTTAGATATTTAAATTTTTCAATTCTCCTATGTTTCCATATATTGTGCATATGGTTTTTATGACTCTTTTGCTGTTCCATGTATAGTGTTTTCTTGCATGATATTTGTAACACTATTTTGGTAGCGATTTCGTGTAACAGTTTCATTGCTTCTCATGCTTTCTGTTTATAGTTGTTGATTGCCAGGCATCTGAGGATTGTTTTGGTATCTTGTGTAATATTTGTTGTATAATCTACAATTATGTGGAACATACAATAAATCTCAAAATTAAGCCTTAATCTCTGAAAATAATAAGTTATTGGCTAATGTTTTTCTTATATGATGATCTATATTAATGTTTAGGTGACCATAAGTAAGAAGAAATTTTCAATTATTAAAGAAGTTGGGTATCATTTCTTGGTTCTCTCTTACAGAATTTGTTATAGCATTAAGAGTGTAAATAGTTTATCTCGCAGAAAAAAAAATAAAACGGAAGAATTCTGTCAAAAAAATCATTCACTTACTGATTGAAACTAACTTTAAAAGTAGATAAGTATGTAATATTTTGTTTATAAGGTGATTGCAGTATTGCTGTGTCAATAGTACTTTCATTAATTAACTAATATTTCTGCTGCCTGTAATGTAAAATTTCTGGGTGTCTTGTGATGATAAATTCTTATTGGCATATTAAATTGGTTTTATTTGTAACTAAGTCAAACTAATCGTATATTATTTTATTTTGAAATGCCTTAGTAGAAAACTTGCTAAACAAATTGCTATATAAGCATCTTCCTTTCTGATTTAATAATTTTGTACATAATGAGAAATTTTTTAATAAAATTATTTCACTTAAATAAATTATTTTATTCTTCTGATATAAAAATAAATTTAGTTAAAAATTAGTATTTTAATTTCCTTGCTTCAGCACTTTATTTTTTCTTTTATTGTAATTTTTTTTGAAATTAATTTTTATTCCAAAATTATTTTATAGGCACTTAAATACATAAATTATACATTTTTACTTCCTTGTACTTTGTACAAAGAAGTATTATAATCGTGAAAAATATCAGTTTTCAGATTTCAACAGAAATATCCATTTTTACCATCTCTGAATCTGAAATGTTTGGAATGACATCTGTATGTGTATACGTATCTCACATAACTCAAAAACAATTAGCCTTATAATGTTGAAATTTTGGTTTTAGAATTGTTGTAACATCTAGTTGTGCACCTATCCTATTGATTTCAATTAATTGACTAAACCAAAAGTGTCAAAAAAAAAAGAAAAATTTGGATTTTGGACTTTATCATAACTGCAGTAATAAGTCCTGATAGAGAGCTTTTCAAACATATGTCATAAGTGGTACCTATTTTCAATGGTTCCAGAGTTATAACCAAATGAAATTTTAATTAATGAAATATTTGGATCTTATAAGGGGAAAGCTCATCGGTTTGAATCAGATTTCATCTCTTTTTTTTTTAAACTTTTTTTAAAATTTAAATATATTGATTTATTAATAATTGTTAACCTCTGATTATAAAAAAAAAATTACAGTAATTAATAATTCAATAATAGCAATAAAAATTAAAAAAAAAAAAATCAGAAGCTATTAGTGAAATAAAATTTTAAGTACTTTTAAATATATATATATATATATATATATATAATAACATATATACTTTATCTCCCTCTATGATTCATGAGACCTTGCTGATGGTGGGGGGGCTTGCGTGCTCAGTGATACAGAGTAGCTGGACCAAAGGTGCAACCATGTCGGAG
>JAAAKQ030190729.1:0-12062 GCA_010016005.3 Zanna intricata
TTTGGTGGTTGGGTTTCAATTAACCACACTTCTCAGGAGTGGTCGACCTGAGATTGTAAAAGACTACACTTCATTCGCATCAACCTCATTCATCCACTGAAGTAATACCTTACGCTAGTTCCGGAGGCTAAACAGATAAAGAGAGGTGTACAAGAAAGTCATGTTATGTCTACATCAGATTTATTTCCATAGTTTTGATTTAAAATTTTTTATTTAAACATCATTATATTCTAAATATATGCGTTAACAAAATACTTAATTTCAGATTACTGAAATTTCGATAAAAATTCTAAATTAATATTCAAAATTATATAATTAAAAATATTAATAAAACTATTAATCAACAATAATTAATGTTAATATTATTAGATAAGTAATTATGAATAAAAATTGTTTTTGTCAGTGAAATATATGAAAGCGTATGTTTAACAATGTTTTGAGGTTTATGCTAACCTAACTTGAATTCTGACAAAATATTTAGTTTTAATTTAACTTGTACATGGATATCTTTTTTTTAATTTGTTTTACATTTTCATGCATTATTATTTTTATTTACCGAGATATCTCATTAGAATAAAAGCTAACTAATTAGCATATTATTTTTAATTAACACAAACGTTGTTTTCTGTGTGTCGCACAGAAACAAATGCACGCACGAGGACACACTCACACACACGCACGGGCGCGCGCGCATATATATATATATAGATGTAATTATATATATATATGTATATACATATATATGTATATTATATATATGTATATACATATATATAATTACATGTCCTGATGGACTTACTGACACATTCATCAACGCCCAATAAAAACTACAGCCGACCTCCGTGGTGTGAGTGGTAGCGTCTCGGCCTTTCATCCGGAGGTTCCGGGTTCGAATCCCGGTCAGACATGGCATTTTTCACTCACGCTACAATTCATTCATCTCATCCTCTGAAGATATACCTCAACGGTGGTTCCGGAGGTTAAAAAAAAAAAAAGAAGAAAACAAAACCTACAGAAGATAAATTAATAAAAATTTGTTTACATGTTCTTCTTATTGTAACTGCACAGTACGAAAGGATTTTTTGAAATTCTGAGTTTAAAGGGTTGAAATTGATTTTCAATTTCTTTTGAAACCCGGCTATTGTTTTTTTTTTCTAGGTAACAAATGAAAATATGAACTTGATTTTTGGTGTAATTTCCATGTAAATATTTAAAATCAATCCCTTGATTTATCGTAATTCAACTTTAAAAGGGGTGAATAAAGATAAAAAAAAATTTGCACAATTTTTAGAATTTGGACTTTTTTGTTTCACTTTTGTTTCAATTGGTTGCAATAGCAAAACAAGAGGGGCAAAACTAGATGTTGCAAAAGTCCTTCTACGGCTAATCGTTTTTGAGTTATGCCAAATACATACATACGAACGTACAGACGTCACGCTGAAAATGGTCAAAACGGATATTTCCATTCATATCTTAAAACCTACATTTTTTACGATTACAATACTTCCTTGTACTTTATACAAGGAACGAAAAAATGTGAAAAAATATCAGAAGTTATTAATGAAATAAAATTTTATGTACTTTTCATTTGAAAAAAATGTGTATGTAATTTATAGGCATACAAGGAAGGTTATGTGATGTCCACATCACATTTTTTATGTTTTCATTAATAGTTGAATTATTTAATACAACTAGTAAAATAATTTTAATATTTTAAAAGCTAAATAAATAACAATTAGTCTTACAATCCACATACAAGCTGCATTATTACATTTTATACATAACATAAGGTCATTACATTATACAAAACGTATAAAATAAAGCAAAGGGATTAAGGTATGAACAATGTATTCCTTTCAACGTGCAGCTTCATTAACCTTGTGTACTTCTGTTTGCTGCTATGCAACTCCGTTTTTACTCATACCTTACATAACTGCTGCAAGGGGATGCTTCCACCTCTACGCCGATGAAGTACGCTATGATGAGGAATGTTAAAGGGAGGATGGTTGGTCGGTTGTAGGCTTAAAACCGTGACTTGCTTTCTGAGCCGTACGAACAGCTAACCTCGTCCTTCCATTTCCTTTTCTTTTTATTCACCATCCTTTCAATCCTTCGCTACCATTTCTTCATACTATTGCTTTTCAAATACGTAGTTCTCATTTCTACCCTTTAAAATCAACACAAAACCTATAGGCCAAAGGTATTTCATCGCTTCGGCTAACATCACTAGAATAGATCTACAATAAATTCTATAACTGAACAAACTCTCTTTCTTTCGATCAATCGATATCAGTGAAGTGTAATATTTTTTTAAAAAGAATTTTCTATTTTAAAATGGAAAATTATATAGTGTTATCACTACGAAAGAATTTTATTTCTTAGAGTAAGAGAACTTTTATTCGCAGAATTAAACAAATTTTTAGCTGAAAACCCCGTTCTTTGCACGGGGAAATACCAATTTTAAGCCTAGGAATTCTTTTTAAAACAATTTATGGATTGTTAACCTAATATTTACTTACTACCCTGAAGATAACTTTAGGTTTACTTAATGAAAATTCCAGCTACTCTATTTGATTCATTTTTTTCCCCAGTTCTTTTATTTTACAGAAAACTTTAACCATGGCCTTGAAAAGGGCCAGAAAAAAATTTCCAGAACAGCGCTCCCACTAATTTTAGTTACGAGCAGCCACTGTTGCACTTAATCGTAAGAAGAACGAGTACACAAATTTTGATTAATGTATTTTCAGTAGTTTTTGCTGGGCGTTAATGAATCATTCAGTCAGGACTTTTCTTTTATACATATAGATAAATAGCGGAATATTGTTCCCAGTTTTACAATTTTGGTCAGTGGGATCGACATATGAGGCATAAGCTGTTGGGAAATACTTTTGAATAACCCCTTCCGTAATCCGATTGACTTAAAAATATGGAATTTAAATAAATTAAAAATTTTAGTAACTTCTTTCATCGAACTAATGCTCAAATCTCTACGACCACTACGTAAAAAGTAAAAAATTCGAGATGGCGAATTTACCCCTGCCCAGTTTTTAATTTTTTTCCACAATTTAATTTCATAATTTCATCAATGCTCTATAAATATAAAAATGTGTTCAGTCATTATATTAAATTAACGGAAATACGTATGGAAATATTTCCAAAAACCCCGATCCTCAAATTTATGTACGATTTTAATTTTCGTACATAGATGCACTGCTGAAACAGCAACAGAGCTCTGGCCTTGAAAGTAAAACTGCATATCACAACAGGTCGATTGGAGAACCTCAATTATTTGTTTAAAGTCGGATTCATAAGAAATAGATTTCCCAACAACATTACTAAATTCTAATGTCTTCCCTTAGAAAACATGACGCGTTGGTTTGTATATGCTGGCAACATAGTGCATTGATTTGTTTATTGTATATATACTCAAATTTTATTTTGAATGAATCGCTACCAACTAATGGAAAAAAATTGAACTTTAAAATAAATATTTATTATTATATTTAAATCAAAGATTAACAATTATTATTATTAATAGTAATAGTAATTATTTATATAATTGTTATTCAACTTTATTAATAAAAGAAAGAGATATTTAGCAATTAAAAAAGGATCCTTATTTAATGAATTATAGAATATTCGTAAAGTTGTGAAACCAAAATTTTTCGGCTTTGTAGGAATGACAGTTAAATTCGTAAAAAATATTTTAATTAGGACAACTTTTGTGTGACAGAATTGTAGCACTGCTAAATCACGCCTCCGGGCAACAGTGGGCGTGGCACTAAGCAGTTTGTTTGGTTGGAGCAACAATGTCTTTTACGCAACAGCAACGCGTCTTTGTCGACTGCGTGCAGCCGCCTGATGCACCCACGTGATCCATTCTGCGCCAATAGCAGCAAAGTAAGGAGCAGCAGTTCGCCCGGCAACTAACACAACCTCACAGAAAGCCAAACCAAAGTAGACGACATCCCAAACCCCTATTATTAATTTGGCTAGGGTTAATTATTATATTTCTTTTAACTATTAAATTCTAAATATATTCGCTCCTTAAGTCTTTTTTTAAATATAGAAACATCAAAATGTTCAGAAAAATATTCTCAACACACTAACATTTCTTTTCTTTAATCTGTAAAATACTTAATATTCTCACAAAGATGAGGATATAATCGCGTTGAGGATCCAAGGGGCTCCGATCCTGGTCAGACGGTCGGAGGACTAACCGGTTAGTAATTATTACTTATTACTTTTATTTAAAAAAAAAAAAAATATTATCAGAAATGAGTTGGTTTAGTTGTGACTAATTTTAAAGTAGGTCGGTTTAATAGAACTTAGTTAACAACTATATTTATAACGATTGTTTATCATTAATATGCAAATAATCTTTCTTAGCTTATTTAAATGACTGTATCAAAGGATTTTTCCATTTTTAAAAATAACCATTCTTGATTCAAATAGCTGTTTTTGAATAACAGCTGATGATTAGAAAACGTTATTTCAATAAAAGGTCTAAATTTAGTAAGGACAATAACAAAAGATTATCTACTTTTTGAAGTTAATAGAGGATATGTTTAGAAATATTTTCCACGTATAATATCTGGTTAAAGACGAGTTAAATTAAAAAGTAAAAAACAAATTTTGATTAACAATTTTTTTTTCTCGAGTAAAAAGGTCATTTAAAAAAAAGAAAAAACACGTATCATATTTTAAAGAATCAGTATGATACTTTATTTTATTAATTCTTTGTTTTCCGTACATTTATGGGAAAAGGTAGAAATATATAAAATATTCAACAAAGTGACGTGACTTTTATTTGTTAGTGACAGAACACGTTTATGCAATGTGTTTGAGAACGTGACACACAAAGATAGTTTAATTTTTAACACCTTGCATAAATAAAACCTGTACTGCACTTACATTTTCCCATTTATATCTCTGAAAATTATGGCAATATATTTTTTCAGTCGTAATATTTTTTAATCGACTATAAAAGGAGATTCTCAGTTCTTCCCTTATATGTATATAAGTATTCTTTAATATATTTTTAGGCTTTATCCTTTACAAAGAGGTAATATTTTATCGTTTTTTTATTTTTATTTTGTGGAATAAATTTTTCTAATCATGCCACTGTGAATTATTTAATTATAAATTAAGAATTAAAAAAAAATTATATTTAAAGAAATATAAATTTTATCTGTAATTTGAAGATAGTAATCACTTCTATTTGTTATTATTGGTATTTAATTTCACTGATTTTACAGTTTCAAAACTAGCTTTATCAACTTTAATTAATTGTTTTCTGCAGGTGTTTGGAAATTTGCTTGCACTGGAATTATGGAAGTGTAAAGACGAAAAATTTTAATTATTTTATTTCATTATTTTATAAAAACGGATATTACAAGAACTGAAATATTTCATAAAAGGTGTTGACAATACCCTCCTCCAAAATCGATTCAACATTGCATACATTTCAATTTGCTTTCAAACACTTTAACCAGCTGATGTACTGGAATGTCTCGTACGTATGTCGTTGCTGCGGTTTTTAGTTCATCAATCGTGTGTGGTCTATTCCGATATGCTTGTTTCCCTGCCCTCAGTATAAAGTAATGTAGGGGAGTCAGATCGGTTGATCGTACAGGCCACCCCTCGAAATGATTTGTTCAAGACATTTCGTACTAGTCATATTGTCCTGTTAGCTGTGTGCGCCATCTTGTTGGAATCAACTGTGATTGATTTCCACTTCTGTTAACTGTATAATGAAATTTATTAGAATAGCATAATATCATTATTAACTTTACTTTCAAGAAAGATTTGGCTCACTATGCACGTTCTACTCGCACCGATCCAGACTGCAATTTTCGCTTCGTGTAAAGATTGATTAATTCATAGGCGGTTAGTCGACTACAATCATGTATTTTGTGGATTAATGTACCCTCCCAGATGAAAATACTTGTAAAAAAACCACCTCTAAAAAATTCCTCTGTAAAAAACATAATTTCGGGGATCTCTACGGAAGTTTGATTAATAAAACGTTTAAAAAGTTGACAAAAATTTAATTTTTTGGCATGATCTGTAGGTTTCAGTTCATAGACACACTATTGTGTGTCTATGTACCTTATAATGTAAAAGTTTTAGTTTTCTTACAAATTTATGTGCCATAGGAAGCACGATATCTAGCTGCTGTGCTAACTTACGCGTTAAATTTAATGGATTTTCGGCCATAGCATACAAAACATCAACTAGCTTCTCTTCGTTTAGTTTAGATTGTTTTCTATTTCGATCAGCATCTTTAACAAAGCCTGTTGCGCGAAAATTTTCGATAAGTCTTCGAATTGAGGTGAAGAACTGGATTATATGAACTTTTCAGAAAAGCTGTGCTTCATAAATCAATGTACTTGTCATCTTCACGAAAGATCTATTCAACGAGAAGAATGCGTTCCTCTACCAAAGAACCATTACGTTTCTCGCAACGTTGATTCCGATAAACGAAACGATAAATACATAAAACGAAAAGAAGCAAGTTCAGTTACTATTTCAGTCAACAACTGACATCTTCGTTTATTACAGAACAACAACCTACGAACCCACAGGGCAAATTATTCTAGTAGAAAGAATAAAATACACCACATAATTCTAAAAAATACTGTCAAGCGACTTTCTGAACTTATTGTACAAACAAGAGACTGTCAAAAAATATCCGTTTGGATTATGAATACAAACTAAATCATTTTATTTAGAAATTCTCCTTTTATTAAACAAATTAATCTACTTGCATTTTATAATTCTATTTTTTTACAATCATTTTAAATTTGAATAAGATAATTTTTGAAATTCGTAATTGAATAAGATTCGCTTGAATAATCAAAATCAAACGAGCTAAGTATAGGAGAAATAAAAAACAATTTAAAATAGTTTATCATTATAATTTATTTTATAAATTTAATGTTTTATTAAAATCCGACTACCGTGACGGAGTAGCGTCTCGGCCTTTCCTCCGGTGATCCCGGGATCAAATCCTGGTTAGGCATGTCATTTTTTCATACATTAAAAATTCCATTTCTATATTCCACCACGTACAAGCTTCTTTATAAATTTCTGTCGGTAACTCAACGTGAAAAAAGCGCGAGTGGTAGCGTCTCGGCCTTTCATCCGGAGGTCCAGGGTTCGAATCCAGGTCAGGCATGGCATTTTCACACACGCTACAAATCATTCATCTTCATCCTCTGGTGTAATACTTAACTGTGGTTCCGGAGGTTAAACAAAAAAAAAAAAGAAGAAATACAAATAAAAAAAAAAATTGATTTCTTACCTCAAATTCTAGATTTTACATTATTTCTTTTCAACTGCAATTCATTATAAATGTCATAAATTTTTAATCGCCAAAAGATTTGTGTTGTTTTCCAATTCTTTAAAATAAATATGTTTAATATGTACGACATCTTCCTTGATTCGCACAGCTTTTCACTTCCTTGTACAAAGTAAAGGAATTATTGTAATCGCGAAAAATTTCGGTTTGCAAATATCAAGGGAAATATCCATTTTGTCCATACCTGAATTCATTTTTACTAGTTCGTATGACGAACTAGTATGCGTAACGTATGTACGTATATATCTCGCATAACTCAAAACGATTAGCCGTAGAATGTTGAAATTTTGTATTTAGGAATTTTGCTGTAACATCTAGTTGTGGACTTCTCCTTTTGACTGCAATCGATTGGGCAAAAAATATGTATACAGTTAGACCTCCAAATACAGCGGGGTTTCAAATTTGAAACATTTGGATTTTGGAATGTTTTTAAATTGTAGTAGTAAGCTCATTGAGAGATTTTCAACGATATATCGTAAATGGTACTTATTTTCATTGGTTCTAGAGTTATAGCCATAAAACATTTAAATTAATGAAATGTTTGGATCTTACAAGGGGAAGGCACATCGGTTCGGTTCGATTAAGATCTTTATATATATATTTTTTAAACCTTATTTTTATTTAAATATATTGATTTATTAATAATTATTAACCTCTGATTGTAAAAAAAAAATTAAGTGCAAATAATAATTCAGTTATAACAATACAAAAAAAAAAAAAAAAAAATGAAAAAAAATCAGAAGATATTAATGAAATACAATTTTATATACTTGTCATTTTAATTCAAACATTTTTACAGTGATTACTAATTATTAATAAATCAATTTATTTAAATTAAAAAAAAAGTTAAAAAGAAATATATGAAGATCGGAATCGAACCAATGTGCCTTCCCCTTGTAAGATCTAAATATTAATAATAATAGATTGATCTGAACCGATGTTTGCATGATTACGGATCCGGCATGTTCTCACTTACACCACCTATTTATTCGAGTGACACCGTAAATCAAAATTAACATTTATTAACTAGTATAAAATATTAAGGAAATATTTAGGGCCATTTTTCTGTGTAGCTGTACAATTTATTAAAGAATTGGAGGATCGTATCCCACTTTCAAATGAAATAATTTTAAATGAAGTGCAGCAAAACATATGTGAATGTAATTTAACAGACGTACAAGGAAGTAATCTAATGTCCACATCTGATTTTCATATGTAGAATCGGTGGAATATTGTTTTCGGTAATACGCTCTTTTTTTAAAAAAAATCACACTGTACTGCCAAAATCAGATCATATAACGTTTTACCATTTAACAATTTTGTAATATTTAGTTATTTTAATGATTAGCCTTTTGGAAGATTGAATTTGAAACTCCAAATTAATATTTTTATAACTTTTTGAATTTCAGTTATAAATAAGACTGAATAATTGCCTTTTATTTTTTTACTTTCTTTTCGATTAAAATAAATACTGAACACCATAAAGGAGTGATCGGGAATATGAATTGTACAAATTTATATATTGTGCTGAACACTTTTGAAACTTTTAGAAAGAAAATAATTTTTGTATTATCGATTATTGCACTTAATAACACAAAAAAATATACGCTATAAACAAAATATACGCTAAAATACATGTAAAGTGCATTAGTGGTAAAATATTTTCATATTTTTTTGATAAAGACACTTTTAGACGATTCTTGTACAATGAAATACAATAAACCAAACGTGTATTTTTTTAGAGTAACGCAGTACAACTTGATATCATTTTGATATCCTAACAATTTGTGCGAGAACTTTAAGAAAATTATTAAGTTTAGTAAGGAAAAAAGAATACCAAAAAAGGTTATAAACTTAATTTTTGGTGTTTGTAATCTTCATGTGAAGATCTCAAAACAAATTTCTAATTTTTTTTTTTTAAGGATTCACCCTTAAAAGAGGATGAAGAAAGGTAAAAAAAATTCAAACAATGATTGAAAATTTTCACTATTTCCGACTATACTAAACGGGATGTACACTCGATTTGAACTTACAAAAACTCTTCACATAAGTATCTAAAAACTACTTTCAGATTTTTAAAAAATATAATATTTTAAGGTATAAAAAAGAAATTAAAAAAAAATTTTTTTTCCGTTTTATGAAACCACTGTTGAATCATTCTTTATGAGAGTTGTTAATAATGTATAGTAATTTGTGTTTGTAATTCTGATTAAGTATTAAAAAAAAAAAAAAACAACGATAAACTAGGGATTTTTATAAATTAAACAGGCTTTAATATTTATTCATAATAATTATTCTCATAATTATGAGTTTTATGAACTCATGAGTGGAGAGATCAAGGAGGGTAGAGCTGTGATCGGTTTCTCAAAACGGGAAGTGCAAGTAACCATATAGTGCAAACTAAGTCGCGTCGAGGATGATAGTTATAAATAAATCTTGTTCTACAAATTTTTTTTTTTAGAAGTAACCTACATTATTTTATTTTTATGTGTTTGTCATAAATTAAAAGAAATTTTTAACTTAAAATAAATTATAGTAATAGTAAATAGTCTGAAGAGCTTCATAAATTGTCACTGCATCATTATGTTACTCCACATATGATAACTTTTCCATTTATACCATGAATAAATATTAGTTTTTTTAAAGAGAAATATTGTTTCTATGGCTACAGTCTTTTTAACCTTATGATTTACGTATCCAAGTGACCTAGTTAACTTTATAAAAGTATGTTCTATTTTTTTGTTAAATGTAACTAAAATCGATTTGAATATTTTACCTTAAAAATTTTTACTATTCATTGTTTATTTAATTAAAAATTAATATTATATAATAATTTTATTAAATTTTAATACTAATTTCTTTTTTTCGATTAAATCTTGCTGTTTTTATATTTATTAAGATTAAATAGAATGAAGTATTTTATTATTTAAATTTACTTGAGAAAATAGGTTTTATTTTTTGTTTTTTAGGAAATTTAGAAAAAAATACCCTAAATTAACAGATTGCATCTATGACATATTCAGAAACCTTGGTAGGCGTTATTATTTATTCATAATTTTTTTTTTTTTTTTTTTTTAATTCCGTACATCATAATATAACTTGTATTCTCTGACTCCTCGACCACGCTATAATCTTGTAGAAATTAAAAAACAAAAAAATCATCTTTTAGTAAATATGAGGTCTTTATTCCCAAAGTTATTGTAACTAACAATTTACCATACAAAATACATTCATGTTGATGAATAAAAATTTCTAATAAAATAAAATCTTATAAAATAAAAGAAATGTAAAACTTTTGGATAAATTATATTTCTTAGTTTGTCATCCATTGTTATCAAGATTAATTTGGTGGTCAGGATTTCTAGTTTGTGGAAAATTTTACAAATAATTTTCTGGGAGGGGAAAACTATGAACGGAGATCCATTCCAATATAATTGAAAATTTAGACTTGCGAATTGTTAATAGTAATAGCAAAAGAACTCTTGGCAGGGAATCGTAAACGTTTAAATTGAAATTGTAGATCTATAGGGATCAGAGGGATTCAGGAATAAGTGCACTTTCTCCTGTCGCCGGCTTAGTAAGAATTATAGCTTCAATGATATTGTTACGCCCCCTGTTTTTCGGCTTTTATTTATAGTCTGGCAACATTACAAACATTACACAGATTGGAGATGGTTACGTAAAAACATAAATGAAAAACAAACTTTTAATTTCAGTGTATGAGGTGGAAGTCATTAAAACATAAAATAATAACTTTTTTTTAAAGGTATGGGTATCAATATTGAAATTCAATATTCCTAAAGTCATCAAAACTTTGTTAAATATATTTAATAGTTCCCATTTCCCTTTAATCAAACAATTTTTTTTTACGTATGTGTTTCAATTATACACATAGAGACAAAAATCTATACACATAGAGACAATGAGACAATGACATTAAATTTAGTAAAAAAGTTCTAGGTTATATATTTATATGATTTTTTTTTCTAAATTTATGATTCATATTGTAATAAGATTAGTGAGGTTAAAACATTCTGGTGGTCATAATAAAGCCGCAATTAAAATTTTGTAATGATTGGTTCAGTAGTTTTAACGGTTATCGATAAAAAATGAAAAATTCATTGTCTTTATGTAGTAATGAAATGAGAGAATTAAATTAATTAACAACAATAAATTGTCTTAAATTGGTTTCAATTAATAACAATAAAAGTAATTGTTCGCTGGAATAAAATAATTTAATAAAATATCTAGTAAGCTTACTTTGTGGATAACAGAGTTTCAGCGTTTGTTCCAGTTGGTTAAAGTTTCAGTGTATCCAATTAAAATTATCCGATTTTAAAAAATAACGCTAAAATAAACATTACAATTTATTATGTGTTTTTATTTAAAATAACATTAGTTTATTACTTTGTAAATATTTAAAACTTACTACTTGTGTATGTGTGTGTGTGTGTGTGTGTGCGTGTGTGCGTGTGCGCGCGCGCGTGTGTGTGTCCTTTAAAGGTCCAAACTCTAGGACGTGATTCTAATTAACGTCCTGGAGAAAAAATGACCATTGGATATAAGTCCGAAAACCATATTTTTCTGTCTGCCCGCTATTTTGTTTTTTTTTTTTGTATTTTATTATTTTTCAACAACAGTTGGACATAACTTAATAAAATTTTATGCTTTATTATAAACTAACATATTTTAATAGGAA
>JAAAKQ030190750.1:0-10292 GCA_010016005.3 Zanna intricata
GTGTGTGTGTGTGTGTGTGTGTGTGTAAAATTAGTTGGGTTTGAGTTATTTAAAAAATAAAAAAACAAATTTGAATGAAAATCGTAGAATTATTACTTAAATCATGAAATAACAGCTTTCATTGGGATTAAAAACTGACCCAAAAATTGCACTATTTTTAAAAATGTGCATAAAAACCTTTAATTTTTTAACAGAATCTTTTGTTTAGTTTATCACAAACATGTTTAAGATTATTAAAGAAAGGAGATGTTCTCTGTTTAACATCTATTTGGGTACATGTGAAGTTTTAAAATGTAAGTCTGTTGTATTTTTTACCATTAATTAGTGTATATTTCTAGGAAAAAATAACTAATAATAGTAATGTTACCATTTTAAATTAATTTTAGATATGCTACCACATTCTATTTAATTAATGTAAATTCAAGAACAACATTCCAATGTCACTTTTTAACAAGTTGTCATTAAATAAAATGTCAAAATAAGTTAATTTATCTAGTTTGGAGCAGATAAATAACTACTTTTGTTTCATTTTCTTTAACCATTTGACAAGTTAAAAGTAATTAAAAAATAATAATAATACTGCTAAATAAAATATTTAAATATAAAAAAACTATTGAAGCTTCTAAATTAAATATTTTATGATTTATTGTTTTTGCTTTATTTATCAACATAATTTTTTTGGATTGTGTTCTGAAACTTAGATCATTCATGTTATTTTTTTTTATTTAATTTTGCAGGTTCCTGTGAAGTAGCTGGATTAATATAATGCATAACTATGATATAAGAAGATTTAGGTCTGCTTGTAATTGTTTTTTTTTACTGTTAAAAAAAACTCACAAAAAAAGCACTGAGCTTTGTATAAATGTTTATATGAAAGGTTATCCTGAAATTTTCATCACACTATGATGGTATAATTTCCTTAAAAAAATTTTAAAAAACTAATTTCTTTTAATTTTATTAACCTTTTAGCAACAGCCAACACAATTTATTGTCTTAGCCATGACAATAGAGCCCTAAATACATTATGAGAGATAAATATCTGTATAAATGTCTACATACTCTTAAATATCTGTATAAGATGTGAAAATAAAATTAAAAATACTTAACCACTGCACGATGAAAGATGTACAAGTAGATCAATCTGTTTGACACATTTTATACAAATTTCAAGAGACTTGTGTCTCAAACCTTTTAGATGTTATTCTTTTTTTTATACATTTGTTCTAAAAACACAACCACCGTTTGATTTCCCCTAAAATTTTAATTTTTACTTTACCTGTATTTTTTTGTTTCTTAATTATAATATTCTTATTAAGTAGTTCATAACTAATAAGGGTTCACTTCGTCAATCTTCAGCATTTTGAATTAAGTTAACATCAACATTGTATAAAGTATAAAAATTCATAAAGTTGATTTTTATTTTATTTATTAATACTTCTTAGATGGATGATATTTGGAAACAGATAGAAGGAATGATGTCAGGATGAAACAGGGAACTAGCAGATCTGGTTTAATGTAAAAAAATCTAAAACCAAATCTAAATTTTCAAAAAGGATATTCATAATTTTAAATATTTACTAATTATTATATTTCAAACTTATTTAGAATTTGAGATACATTCGCTACCTAACACAAGTAGGGTAATAATTGTGTTCATTTTACTGCATTTTTGTAAATGATCTGTATTATTATTTCTTGTTATGTACAGGACATTAAACTTAATAATTAATTTATAGAGGAGAGGGAAGTTAATGGTAAAGTATTGGAAAATCTTTTCCCCCTTGCATCTTCATTTCAGTTAGATTTCTAGACTCCTCAGTCACTCACCTTCGCTTCATGGCTACTTTATACAAGCTGCCTTAGCTGCTTGAATCTTGGCAAGACTGACATTTTTTTTTTTTTAGAAAATTAAATATTGGCCAACTTAGAACTGTGGAAAAAAGAATACCAAAGTTGATTTGGGTTTTGTATTTTCTTTTCTCTTCACTGTATACCAAATATAGAATTAGATTTTACAATATAAAATGATTTTAAATCTACATGTTTAAAAATTATTTCTACTGACATAACTTATAAAATATTAGTGTTTTTAGATCCTACCTCATACAGGATGTAAAGAATTTCTTCATATAATCAGTAGTTTACTACGTTTCTTTTTTTTCAGTTATTTGCATAATGCAAATTTAAAAATGAATATACTTAAATTATTTTTGTCTAGAGAAAACTTTTTTTTACTCTTTTTTTCATTCTTTTTATATGGTTAAAATGTAATTTTGTTTTTAATTAATATAAATTTAATACGTATAATATTATAATGTATATACATAAGTTGTGTTTAATTCTTCATGTCTGTAAAATTGCATGCACAATATTTCTAACAATACTGTAAAACAGTAACCTTTAAATTTAGAATTTTGTGAGAGTAATTGATTGATGAGAAATTTCTTCTTTTTATATTGTAAAGTATATTTTCTGTAGTAAATGACAAATTACTTTTTTTTACTATTATTATTTTTAACGATTTTTTTTTTCTTTTCAGCCAAAAGTGATGCAGAACATGTGACTGACAATGGACCTCCATTTCCATGCAGAAAATGTGGTCGTCTCTACAATCATAAGTGTAATTTAAAACGTCATTTACGACTAGAGTGTGGTGTATTCCCTCAATTTAAGTGTGTCTTTTGTACAAGAATGTTTAAACATAGGCATCATCTTAATGATCATTATAGAACCCATGAACCAGGAAGTTTCTATTAAATTTGATATAATTTTAAATAAATTTTTTGTTACAACTAGGAAAAGATTATTTTTCTACATAACTTAGTCACTGGACTAGTGATATATCATTTTTATATTTCTGAGTAATTTATTTGCCTACTTTTTCTTTCCATGATATGATTATATTCATATTAGGTCAGCTGGTTTGTATTTGTGTTCAAACATGTGTGGCTGAAAACTAGAAATTTTATTAGAATTATTAATTTTACATTAAATTGATACATTTTTTTTTATTTTAATAACTTGTTTAAACAATTTTACTGACTTATTTTTCTCAGGTACTCATTAAACTTCCACTTTGACTGTTAGATGCTGTAACCAATTGTTGCAGGCTACCTAATAATGAGATACAAGCAAATTGTGAAAATGTCATAGGCATTATTAAGAATAACCCCCACCCTGAGTTTGGTACAAAAATTAAGGAGTGAACTGGTTTCACAGGCCCTCTTTACTTAATCAAATATACCATTCCAGATCATTATGCCATGCCTACTGAAATTCAGGCAATATTTACTCATATAAATTATAATTTCATTCTCTTCAATGAAGGGATTGGCTCTGTGATTACTCTCTGTCATTACTCTCAGAGAAATCAGTATAAATCTAGGGAAAATTTTACATTATTTAATATGAATAATGTTCGTTTCAATAGGGTGTAAAAAATTATTTATGTATTATCCAGAAAAATTAAAGACTGAAATTTCAATGGAGCACGCTGTTAATTTATTATAATCATTGTATTACAGAGCTATATTTATTTTGTTGTACATTTTCTTCCAGTCAATGCATAAATCATTGTCTATATGTTTGTTAGAGAAAAACCATGATCTCTAAATTTGTGATTTAATACACTGTAGTTATGCTGCCTAGACTTAGTGTAGTTGCTAGTGTGGGTAAGCCAACTTTTTGGTTGATAACTTACTTTTACATATGTATAGAAACTCTGCCAATCTTGAGAATATTGAACAGTGAGTCTTTGATTCACAACAGGTAATTTGGAGTTTTATTTGTCACAAACAGATAAACAGACTTGTTAAAGTCTAATTTTACATAATTTCTAGATAACAAAACTGAAGTTTTAATGCTATTACTTTTACAATTTTAATATTCTTGATTTCATCATAGAAAATTTAGTTAAATTAATTTAACCTTATATGCGGGTGTCCTTAAAAAAGTGAGCTTTGTTTAAAAAAAAATGTTTAATTTGCATATTATTCTGCTTTGTCCTTTTTAGTGATTACCCTGTGTTATTGATGTACAGCTACCAGGGATTTTTCCATAGTTGGAATGTTTTATGAAGATCATCTTTTTTACTATCTCTTTCAAATACAACAGTGTCTTCAAACAAAATTCTTTAATAATTTTTTGGCCTTGCAGTATAAATTTAATCAATAAGACTCTTCTCAAAAAGAAAATCAGTATGACTTCGATGTCAGACTGATTTCATTTTTTTTTTTTTTTATTAATTTGCCCTTTTTTTAATTTTCATCACAACTATAACAATTTTTTACAGTTGTACTTTGGTTTTTAGCCTGCTGGGCTGGTCTAGTAGTTAATGTAACATTGAAAATCAGGTGATTTCAAAGTCAAGAGATCTAAAGTTCAAATCCTAGTAAAGGTAGTTACTTTTAGATGAATTTGAATATTAGATTGTGGGTACCAATGTTCTTTGGTGGTTGGGTTCCAATTATCCATATTTTTCAGTAGTGGTCGACCTGAGATTGTACAAGACTACACTTCATTTACATTCATACATATCACCCTCATTCATCCTCTGAAGTAATACCTTATGGTGGTTCTGGAGAAAAAACAAAAAAAAAAGAGAGGTACTTAGGTTTCTGCATTATGACGATATATTCGTACCTTATCAAATGTTTCAGACACCTGATAAGGTAAAGATTTTCAGAATGTTTCCATTATTTGATTAATCCATAAACTCTCAACTGACAGTTGTACATTTTTCTTTTTGATTAGCCAGTATAGATGTGCCGCAGATTTTGTTGTAATATAGTGCATGCTGAGTTTTTAAAAAAACGAAGAGACATACGCTTTAAAATTACAGCTTTATCAACATGATCATGTTGGTAGATAATAATGGCCATCAGCTTTTCATTGCCCTAAATTGTTTTTCTACATAATTTGAAATGACTAAACCACTTGATAACATTTTATAAAGCTTTATACATTACTCCCATAATAGGGCCACTCATGCATGCAGGGTGCTTGAGCTGTGGGCTCATAACATAAGATGATTTTCAGTCCAGAGAAGACCTCGATGATGCTCCTCAAAGGCCATTTAGCAGAGAGTCAGCGTGTTCTAGTATCGATTTCAGGTACTAAATAAAGTACACTCAGGTTCAGCAGTACCTCGGGGTGTATTGTGATGAGAAATTTCAGTTCAAGAGACACCTTCAATACGTCACAGAAAAGGCTTGTAGTGCCTTATGTCGGGATTTGACGTGTGGTCAATCCAGATTGGATTCTCAGTTTTAGGACCCTAAGCGTCCTGTACAAAGGCGTGTGTGAAGCAATTATGTTGTATGTTGCGCCAGTTTGGGCAGATAGGATGAAATTCCTTAGTTATAGAGATATATTATTGAGGGCCCAACAAATATTACTGTTGATGGTAAAAGGTAATTACCAGACAGTTTCACAGGAGGTGGTCTTGGTGATTGTGAGAGTGAAACCAGTCGATAATATCAAGCTCTTGAGAGACAGGAGTGGTATGTTGCTAGGAAATTAGATGAGTTGACTTCCAAAAAGATTTGAGAAATCAAGCACCATAATTATGATATGGCAGACTAGATGGGATGAGACTGTTGATGTGTGATAAGAAACTTGCAGGGTACCTCATGGGTTTCCCCTAACAAATATGTAACTCAGTTTCTTACTGGGGTTGGGACCTTCAGGAGTAGACTGTTTGGGTTCGACCTTTCTTTTTCTAATTAGCCATAAGGTATTACCTCAGAGGATGATTATATGAATGTAAATGAAGTGTAGTCTTATACAGTCTCAGGTCCATAGTTCCTGAGATGTGTGTTTAATTAAAACCCAACCACCAAAGAACACCAGTATCTACGATCTATTATTCAAATCTGTATAAAAGTAACTGCCTTTACTTTGATTTGAACCTTAGAACTCTTAGCTTTGAATCAGCTGACTTGCGATGATGATTCACCAAATGGGTTTGGCTTTGTGGATTCGGGTCTTTGCTTGCAGAGTGGGGTGCAGGTGATACCTTCCATGTGTTGTATGAGTGCACCAAATATGATCTGGAGTAATTTGTCAACTGGATTCCATAGGAACAATGCTTGAACATCAATCAAAACTGGAATGGAATGGTCAATGGTTGCAGAATTTTTGCACTATTTGGCTAGGTAACAGATTGCGAGGTAATCTAGGTTGCTGCTTGGTCTTGTTCTGTGAACTTTGTTTTGTTATGATTTCTTGTTAATGAAGTTTTGTTAGTGTTATTTCCAGTTGTTTTGTAATTACCTTGTTTTCATGTTCTTGTTTTAATGTTTTTCTGAGTTTGTCACAAGTGAACTCACTTTATCTTTCGGATAGGTAGGCAATTTAGCTTCATTGACAACTATATTTTTCAGCCTTACTTGAGGCTAGAGATGTGCTTTGTTATTTTTACTAATAGTTACACCAATGGGAATGTTGCTTGTGGCATTGCATCGGTGGTATCTTGGGCCAAGGCGACAGAGCTGTCATATGCCGAGGTTTAAAAGATGACTTCTGGTAAAGTTCATCAGGACTAGATATGGAGGGGCTGGTTGTAAAGTGTCTTCCCCTAGGGGATCAGGATTACTCCCATAATTTTGTAATGTTTTGAAATTCTCAGCAATACTCTTCTTTATGTTAAAACAAAATTAATATTCTTCATAATAGAATTTCTATTAATACAACATAACATCATTCAAACCACCATAATGTTTAAAATGAGAACAAAAGACCAGTAGGTTATGTATAAGAGTAGCAAGAATTTCACTTCACAGTATTTTGGTTCTTTTTTTCCAGGTTCAGTTTCTTTATGGATAGACCTAATATATCTTTCCAGAGGCTAAATGGAAAAAGAAAGTAAGAACCTAATATA
This sequence comes from Zanna intricata, assembly GCA_010016005.3. NCBI lineage: Eukaryota > Metazoa > Arthropoda > Insecta > Hemiptera > Fulgoridae > Zanna > Zanna intricata. The sequence goes on from JAAAKQ030190750.1 coordinate 6,881, forward strand.
TCTGATGTTTGTTGCTGCTTGTTTTGTTTCTGCACATTAATTTCTGAATATGAGATTGAAAATATAATTCTGTAATGAAAGCATTAATATAGATTTACTGATAAGAGGATGAATTTTATCAGTTTTAGTTAATATCTATTTTTAAAAATATACCATTTTATATATTTAATTTATTTTAATTTTATTCAGGTACAACAAATCACATTAAACATACGTTTATGTTTTTTCATGTTAAATTTTAGTTTTTTTATTAAAATTTTTACTATATTTACTTGCTTTTATCAATTTTTTGTATAATGCTATATATACAGCGCATATTTTTACAATTGTATTATTCATAATTGTCATTTATTGTTTATTCTTTAAACATTATTGTGGGATAAATATATATTTTAACTTAATAATTTAAATAATAAATGCTAAGGTCTCTTAAAAAAACTTTCCATATAATTATTTCTATGCCTACCTTATTTAATCATAATCTGATTTGATATTTTGAGAATAGACTCTAGAGAAATATTACTGGACAATTTTTAATATTTCTGTTATGAGTACAATATTAAATAAAATATTTTTTTTAATATAAAAAAAAAGTTAAGAAATCTGCTGCAGTTCACCTATATACATTTTTTTTCTTTTTGTTCATTACAGCATACAGTATTTATATTTTTATTTTTTAACATTAAATCTAAAGCATAAAATGTAAATCTTAGTAATAAGTATAAAGAAGATAATATCTTTTATTTCCATATAAAGTTAACATTTTTCCTCCAACAATTTTTTTTTTTTAGAATTTTATAGAAATTCTTCTTTAAGAATGAATTTTGTAGCAAGTCTTTCTTATTCATGAGTTAGTTCAGTAAAACTTTGCATGTATTGACTATTGTTTTGTCATTTATGGAAATTGTTTTTTAATAGTGGTTATCAAAAATTCATTAATTGAATAAGAATATGCACAGAATATATTGATCTAAACTGTTGTTGATATTATTTCCTGCTGGCTTCATGGTGCCTAGATTATTCTTAAATCAATCATATTTTAAAAATATATTGAATCAAAGTGTTGAAACTACATGATTGTGTGCAGTATATTTTTAAAGCCAAATCTTATTGTTTGATCTAGTCATTATTTTAACATTTCTTAAGTTATGTGTTATGTTAAATTTAATTATATTTGTAATATTACCATTATTCTAAAAGATTTTAATATTAGTCAGCAAAAGGTAGTATACTTTTTTCTTTTATATGTTGGGAATAATTAGTTCACTATCTGGTATATTAAGCTTTAGAAGAGAAAAGGAATTTGCAACTTATTCTGTAGCTCTATATTTATTTCCTGGACTACGTATAATAGTAAGTATTAGTTAACCTGATAATTACATTTATGTATTACTTAATTATACCATCACTAGATACTGATGATTGAATTGTGTCTATTAAAAAGATAAATTAAAAAAAAAAAAAAAAAATTATAGCTTTATTTTAATTAACACACGTATGCTTGGATTTTATTGATTATATTTTTGGGAGAAGTTCTGAGTTTACTGTAGTCCAAATACAATGTATTTTTTTATCTAAAATCTGAAAGCTGTGAAGTGAAAGCACAGTGAAACAATGTTTTCAATTATTATTTACTATTCATTTTACAATTTAAAATAAACAACGGGATAATATGGCTACCAGCAGACATCATACTTTCTTGCATCATTGAAGGTGATCTATTTGATGAGCTTTTTTGTTCATTTAGTCAATGGTTGTAACTTATCAAACTTGGATTTAAATTAGTTACTACAGGTTTTAATGCTGGTGTTCTATCTATGACTAAGCTGACACCTCTCTCTCTCTCATCTCTCATCACACAGTATTTAAAACTTTTAGGGAGTTTAAAGTAATTAATGAAAAAAAAAAAGTTGAAGTGAAGCCAAAAATTATTTTATGCTTATAAGTAAAATGTTTTCCAAGTATATTTTTTATTCTGAATGGAAAAAACATTATTTAAAACAAATTAATGAAAAATCTTAGATTAAAAACATTACTATCACTTTACTTAATAAGGTTCAGTATTAAAATATCTATTCTCATAAGCTGATTTTTAATTATAATATACACCAAGCTTGTCAATTTATATTCATAGTATTTACTATTAATATTATTAATGCTAATAATTTTTGGTGTTTTAAACCCAAACCCTAAAATTTAGTTGAATCTTAGTATAAATTTAAGTTAATTATATCATTAACATTTTGTATTCATAACTTCCTTTCACAGTGCTTATATGTGTTAATTATTTTGAAATTAATTACACCTGAACTACTTTATTTATAAATAAAAATTTAAATTTTATGTTTTAATAATTGCATATTTGATTTGTTCATTAAAAATTAAAAAGGATATTCAATTTTTTTTTTTAATTATGGTTTGTAAGGAATGAAATGTAATGTTAACTGAAAGATATTAATTTATAAATTACAGGAATATTTCATAAATGATATGGTTGTTTGGAATTCCCAAGATGCCAGACCCTAAGATATATCAAAGAAATTTTATCACCTTCTTGATTTCTACATTTTCAGGCTGTGTAATCTGAAAACTGTTTACTTTCAATACTAACTGCAGTAAAAATATAGATAATTAAAACTTTTAAATTCTTTTTTTGGGGTATGAGTGTGTTTGCTATAGATCTTTTCAAAGATTCTATTTCATTATTTACTAATGATACCCATCATTATTGATCTTTTATGCCTCACAAAATTTTGTGTTAAAGTTAACAAATAATTTTTGTTTTTAATACTTATGTTTTATTCCTCTTCATCTCATTTATTTAATGATAAAAAAAAATTATTTTTTTTTATTATCTAATAAAAATAAATTATTTTTTATATTAATGTATATAGTGGACCTATAGTGAAAGTATTAATGTATATAGTGGACCTTTACAGGTAAACTGGGATCTGTAAGCAGCCTTATCCCTTGTTTATAAAACTTATTTGTAGTAGTGACACCCTGGTTTACCAGGCCAGGATAGATTTTTAATTAAAATGCAGCAGTAGAATGGTGGCTAGAAGGCAAGAAGCTAATATTAATAAAATATAAATGGTTTGGCATGTCCTAAATTTATTATTAATTATTAATATGTACAGGAAGGCAAAAACTAATCAGGTATGCCATTAATTAATACATCTTGATAAAAATTTATTTATCTAAATCCCATGGTTTGATAATTTGTAAAATGATTTAATAAATATGTTAAAGAAAAGAAAATTAGAGTAATGTAAAAAAAAAATCATAATTAACATTATCAATGTATTCATAATTTTTTACCTTTAATGTGTAGTCCTCAATGTTTTACATACATAAATGTTAGATTTGGTATGAGTAATTTTTTTTGTCTTATATTGAGCATCTTTTTTAA
>JAAAKQ030190761.1:0-12062 GCA_010016005.3 Zanna intricata
TTTCTAGTCTTTCTAAAACGTTTTCAGGCATATGTTTATTGGAAACTTTTTTCTTATTTTTAGATAAAGAATCCGTTTCAGAGAGATTGCCGTGCAGTTTTGATACATTCTGTATATTAAATGAGTAACATTAAAATTTATTACGATACATGTTTTATTTTTAATATGACATAAAGAACATTTGGTTTATATTTTCTAACACATCTGTACTTTGTAAAAAGAATTCATAATTTCAGTTACTGTTTTTCAATAAAAAGAATAATTTTATCATAAAGATAAAAATAGAACTTAAAATTAATTACAACTAACTAAATGAATACAAACTAAAAAATGAATTGCATAAATTTTCTGGGTATGCAATTCATTGCCGGTTTTTTTTTATTATTTCTTCTTTCTTTTTCATTTATTTATTAACTTTTTTTTTGCTTGATGATATCATCACATAAGCTTGAAGCTAGTGCTTGGTATATGGAAATGGAATTTTATAGCTTATGAAAAATGCCACGCCTGATCGACGATTCAAACCCAGTACCTTCGGATGAAAGGCCACCACTTCGCCACGGAGAATGGAATTTATTAATTAATTACTTATATAAACGTTTTCCTAAGTATCTATTGATGATGGTTGTTAAAAATCAAAATATATAGTTTAGTTAAAGTTTAATTTACAGTTTAATGTATAGTTTTAGATTTTAAATAAAATGTGTAAAAACACGTAATCTAAAGAGTAAGTCTAATAATATTATGCCTCTGGCGAAAAAAATATCACTAATTCTTTTAGGTGATTTAATATTATACAACTAATGTTTTAGTAAATTCTTGATATTTATTTATCGAAGTTTTCTCGAGTTACTGTTTACTTAAAAAAGGCATTTTATACAATGAAGGGAATTTTTATGTTAATTACTAACAATTAATAAATAAGCATTTTATTAATTGCTAGGTGAAATTAAAGAAATTAAAATATGTCACATATAGTACATTTATTTATTTGTACGAATTTTTCATATTATTCTTCACGCAATATTTCCTCTTTTTTCTTTCAAACACTCTAAAGTAAATTATACTGTGATTAAAATTAAAAAAAAAAGAAAGAAATGTAGAAACAAGATATTTTTTTTTGGTAAGTTTACAAAGGTTTTGAGATAAAACTCTCCATCTTGCATTCCACACACTTGAGTTTTTCTCCTTGAATCTTCACCCTTCTTTTGACCTCTATACAGTCATCCCTCTACATAACAATTTAAAATTCTTAAGAGCTACACAGATGCATTCATTTCAAGTAGTGGTACCTGTTTTCTCTTCGACCCCTTTATTTATCTATACACTGGAAAATCTTTTGTTAAAAATAACACTATAGAGAAAGATGTGCAAGTCAAAAGAATAGAAAGTAATCATTAATATCATGATTCAGTCGATTGCAGAGAATGTTTCTATTTAGCTAAATCATTTGAGTATACGGTACACTATTTACATTTTTATATAAAAGTAAATATTGTTACAGTCAAACCTGTTAATATGTTATTTAAAACGACAAATACATCAAAGAAAGACACTTTTTGTTTAAGTGAGATTTCATTAAAAAAATATATAATGTAAAGTTACTACTACCTTTTCTTTCTGTTGTGTTTAGATAAGGCTATAATGTAAAGTAGAATAATATTGTATATATTTTTTATTTTTTCATAAACAGATAAGTCTCTCTATTCTTTAGCTTTTATTACCAAATAAATGGGAAACTGACAAATAATCAGTGATTACAAAATATTATAAGACTTTTAATATGTTCGTTTCTAATAAAAAAGAAAAATTAAATATTTTCTTCTGAATAGCAACAAAATTTATTTGCACTAAACATAATACATTTGTTAAAAAATTTACATTTGTTAACAATACATTTGTTAAAAAATTAAATGAATTAAAAAAAAAATTAAATTTTCGTATTTAAAAGCTAGTGGATCCAGGTCTAATGATCTGAAAGGATCAGATCAAAGAAAACAGGAGATAACTAAATGCTTAACTTTCACGAATATACTGGCTTTTTGGTGGGACAGTCTTATTTATCCTTGAAGAAAAATTGTTACTGTGAAAGGTTTTCCTGAAAATAATATGAGGGTATGGTGTACAAGTATTGGGGATTATTTATAATAGTAACGTTGAAATCAACCCTCTGCCATCTAATTTTAGTGGGTCCCAGACTAATTAACCAATTTAGTTCTCTCCATTCAATACGCAAATGATATTATAATAAATTTCTTCTGAATCAGATGAAGGTAACGTTACTGAGAATACGATACGAACCTGGAAAATATACATTTTTTTCCCTTTCTTTACTGTTATTTAGGGAGAATGTACATCTCTCTATATTTTGATCTCTTAAACAGTGCTATCCTTAAAGAAAGAAATACATTAATCTGTTTTTCACCATCTTTCTACTTTTTTTATGTTTGTAATGTACATGAACGTGTACATGAGAGAATCACATGTACATTTACATGTACATGTGATTGTCAAAGTAAAAAAGACATTACTCATTGTTCTTTACTCTGAAAGTAATGATTTTCATACATAACCAGTTATTGTGATGAACAAAATGAAATTGTATCTTAAGGACTCGTGAAGGGTAACAGTGATACTCTTAAACCTTTTATTCTGAACACCCTGTAAATAAACTCTCTGTTATTTAAATCATTTACTTAATTCTTTTTACCTAAATTTAAATTTTTTTAATGATATATATATATATCATTGTTTTGTTCCGTGCCATATTATCCCTCTCAAACCACCTTTCTCGTCCACTTTCTTTAGAATAACCGCTAAATTAGCCTATTCATCTTTTTCTGTCATTTGTATCGAACACCACATCTAATTCTAAATTTAGAGTATGAAAAAATAAAAATATTGGATATTATTTTCCAGCTGTTTGATGAAAACAGAATAAATATTAAAAAAAAAAAATTAGAAATAAAGTATAGCGTATTACTTAACTGGAATAGAATACAAGCAGGGGAAATTTCCAATTAAAATTTCACAAAGATTTCATTCATACTTCGTTTACTACAAACGAAGTTCTATTTCAAATTAATGCTATCGTGTCTACAGAATATGACGTTGATATGATTTTCTTGCGTGTTTAAATATATTAGGTTTGTAACACAGAAATTGGTTCCGACTGTAGTACTATCGTAAGAAACAATAACAAGTATAATAAAAATCAATATCTTTGAAAAAAAACTAAAGTTTACTCTTGTTTATTGAAAATATTTACTTTTTTTTAATTAAAAATATTAAGGGATCGGATGAAAAAAAAATAGCTAATAACACGTTTTTTAGTGACTTCTTTTTGTTTTTCTTTGCAAAAGCAGAACATTGTCTTTCAGAATCAAAGATATGATTTTATTACAACAAACAAACCCATTGTCTTGGTCTAGTGGTTAAACTCGTCATCGCAAATAATTTGATTTCGAAGTGGAGAGTTCTGAGTTTCAGATCCTATTAAAGGCAATTATTTTTATTCAGATTTGAATACTAGATTGAGAATAATAGTGTTCTTTGATGGTTGGGTTTTAATTAACCACACATCTCAGAGGAATGGTTGACCCTGAGACTGTCCAAGACTACACGTAATTTACATTCATACATATCATCCTCACTCTGAAGTAATACCTTATGGTGGTTCCGGAGACTAAACAGAAACAGAAAGAAAGAGAGAAAGAAAAAAGAGAGAGAGAGGTTGAGGGAGGGAGGGGGGAAAAATATATATAAAAAATAAATAAAAAATATATACCTGTATTATGGAATACCACGAATTTGATAAATTATTAATGAAATATTCCTAAATAAAAAAAAAAAAAATCAAGAAATATTGATAAATAACAGATATCTGACCAATAAAGAAACATTATACTGATAAGCTATACACAAACATTAACTAGCTGTGTTAGAATAGAAATTCTAACATAGCTAGTTAATCTATCTAACCGGATCAAATGATGGTCGTTAAAATGTAACAATCTAATATGATTCAGATAAGTGATTATTGAATTGATGCTGTCATCTAAATATGGATTATATAAGATTACGAGGAACAGTGAACGATAAGAGATGTTTTTATTTATAGTCGAGCTAATTGTTTATAAAAGATTTTTAATTTAAAAATGCCGATAATTTTAACATATTGGGGAATATATTATAAAAAAAGGTTTACTAAACATATTCATATATAAATTTAGCTTAAAAATTTCCTAAAGTAAAATTTTCTATAAATGTAACACCCACTTCAACAAAGGCTAAAATAAGAAAAGGAAATTTTTCAAAAACATTTTTCTGTTTTTTTAGATCCGGAGTATATAATTAAAAAAAAAAAAAAAATTTTTTTGGACATTTCTTAATAGCTCTATATATGAAGAATAAACATTCAAAAGATTTTTGAAAATTATTTAAACCAAAGAGAGATAAACAAAAAAAAACAACAAAAAAAATCTCAATTTTCAGAGGTGTGGGTTGATTTTTTTGAAAAAAAAAAATCGATTATTTATATACGCATTGTAAGTATCAAATTTTCTATAATAACGTTTTCTCAAAAATTACTAGAGAAAATTGAAATTTGTTTTTTCACAATATCCCTCCACCCGCTAAACTAATTTTGAAAAAAAAATATGATAAATGTCCCATATACAGAAATAATTGATTCAAATTTGAACAAAATCGGTTTGATCAAACGTGAAATATAAGGTCAAAAGCCTTACACATAAATATGTACATACGTTTTTTTTTGTTTAGTTGAATTAGTTGTACCTTAAAACGTAAAGGTTTATAAAAAAAAACCTCGATTTTTGACATGACCACAATATTTTCTCCTTTAATCCTCTATATTCGCCGGAAAAGTAAAAGAGCTAAAAGTACGTTAATTTCAAGTTGTTGAGTAAAGTTTTCTAAAAAATGACTGTAGAAAATCAAAATTTGTTTTTTTTTTTTAAAAACAGTTAATTATAATTAACTGTTATAGCATAAAATTGACACATTAATAAATATTAACAAATAACATATTTCACACGTTGGAAAATTTTATTTTTATTTAAAAGTAAATGCTTGGATTTATCATTTTTATTTCATTCCTAATTATAGTTGCATGGACAACAAGACAACTATATAAATCTTTAATTTATAAGGCATTATGAAACGGAGAAAGATTAAGAGACATTAATATAGATCGATAATAGAAAGAAATGGATATGACAATCGAAAGAGCTGTATTATTCACCAATCACAATAAGTCTATCCCGAGAAGAGAATTTGATGGAAATTTCTTTGACTAAGAAAAGAAAGTATGTCAAGTAATGCTAAATTATTATAAATTGAAATAAGAAAAAATACAACTAGTACATACAATCATGCGCATGGGAAATATGTTATAATAAATATCCTTCCCAAGGAACCTTAAACGTAAATTTAAACAAACAAATCTTTAAAAATTATATTTTTTCAAATAAGTGAGAAGTGTTTGTTTTATAAATTACGACCAAGTCCTGTTGATAACAAATAAAAACTAAATTTAACAATATATATAATTTAACAATATATAAAATGAAGTACAAGCACGAGCAAGGTCACATATTTTGCTAAGACGTGTTCCCGTTTCGAATTTAAACATTTCGTACCTTATATTATATAAGTTTTAAAGGTAGTCTATGAAAGAAGATACTTACTACTACAAAAGATTGGAGTAGTAAGTATTCTACATATATTACATATTAAAATTAGAATGGTGTATATAGACAAGTGAAAGATAAGATATAGATAAGAAAAAGATAAGACATCTCTTTTGTATCTGCTATGTTTATCTGTAAATCAGTAACATAATATTTTAAATTTTTAAACACTATTCATACAAAGTGCATTATAACGAAGATGATTAGAAAAAAGTTGTTTGGGTTGTGTCATCATAGAATTTTTTAACTGTCTTTATGATTTGTTATTTACTTGTTATAATTCAGTTAAATCTATTGTGGTTATTTTTTTTATTTTTCTGTTTTTATTACATTTAATGATTATTTTTGAAATTTTATTATCTTTTTTTTTCTTTTTTTTATGACTAATTTACCGTTAAAATCAGGACTTATACTCGTACAAAAAATGATATATAATATAATATAGCAATATAAAATAGTAATATATATACATATATATATTATTTATAGCGTACCGGGCTGGTCTAGTGGTTAACGCGACATCGCAAATCAGCTGATTTCGAAGTGGAGAGTTCTGATGTTCAGATCATATTAAAAGCAGTTATTTTTATTCGGATTTGAATACTAGCTTGTGAATAGCGGTGTTCTTCTGTGGTTGGGTTTCAATTAACCACATATCTCAGGAATGGTTGATCCTGAGACTGTTCAAGACTACACTTCATTTACATTCATACATTTCATCCTCATTCATCCTCTGAAGTAATATCTTACGGTAGTTCCGGAGGCCAAAAAGATAAAGAGAGGTGGTACTTTTTTGGAATTTGCCCCCCAAAATTTTCAATTTTTTTCTTCACGAATCTGTATAAATATACTCAAAATGTAATTCTACACTAAAATTGAGCTGAAAAAACAATAAAAAAAGATTTTTTGAATAATTTATTGTTTTTTTTTCCAAAAAAATCACGTTTCTCCATCGTAATTTTGCTTGGTAATGTTATTATATAATATTTAAATGAATTGAAGCAAAAAAATTGAAAAATTTTGGGGGGCAAATTCCAAAAAAGTACCGGCAAGCGTAACTGGAATTCAAACCCACAACCTTATTTATGAAAGACGAAGAGTATTCCGTCACAGCCACAAATCAGCTTTTTAGATCTACTTTCGCTACTATCTTTTATTTCACTTGCGAATCTCCGTGGTGCAAGTAATAGCGTCTCGGCCTTTTATCCGGAAGTCCAAAGTTCGAATTCCATCAGGCATGGGATTTTCACAAGCTACAAAATTCATTTGAAGCAACAACTAATGGTGATTCCGGAGGCTAAAAAAAAATATATATATTTTATTTGATTTAGTTCAGTTACTATCTGAAGTAAATAATTTAAATGATTTTTATTAAGTTAGTAAAAGCTACAATTTTATTAAAGAAATTATTTATTAGGGTTTAAACTAAAATTATTTTAAAATAAGGACTATAAAACGTACTATGTGGCAAAACTACGCCTCTTTCATTATAACTATGAATTCCATTTTGATTTTATTTAATAATACACTTCAATAAAAAAGGAGAACTTTTAATTTTTGTGTTTATCTTTTTAACGTCTATTCAAGCTTTACGCCGCTTTACGTACCAAATAACCGACCTCTACGTGTCTTTTTGTACTTAATAGATGAACTTATTCTCATAGTTTCGTTGCAGTTTTTTCCAGAAATCATTAATCAAGTATTATTTAAGCAAAAGGTATTAAAATTTCTTCGTTAACAATTCAAAAATATTTTTTATTTATAATTATTTAGTGTTTGGATGTTATAATGATAGACATTATATCTGGTAACTCCAATACCTATATTCAAGTTAATAAACATAATTTTGGAACGTCATTTAACGGTCACTATCAAAGAGAAACAAGCTTATTTCCTATTATTTATGTTTCAGGTGACTGAAAATCCTCTCAGTTCTCTGCAAAGAAGAAATAGCAAAAATTGCAGTAAGGTACGAAGCACGGAAATCGGTGATTCGAGTCCATTGTTGATGGAGAGCTGAGAATGGTAAAAATGCAACCCTAATCCAAAAACCATTGGAACCTGCCATCATAAATTAAAAACAACAAGTTCTGTATTGGATATATCACGTTCTGGTCGACTATTAATTTCACGGGTCTGAAGAAAATGTTACCAAGTAGGGGCTGTGTTTGAAAGAAGCCCTACAATATCCTTACGTCAGGGTTCCAAGGAATGCGAGGTAAAATGATCTACCAATGTTTTAAATAAAGTCTTAAATTTCCATCCCTGGAAGTCTCAATACGTCTAGCATCTCTTTACCGAGGGCTGGGACTACCGTATGGAATTTTCAGAAATCAAGTTAGATGGAAGGAAGATAATCCTAATCTGTTTGATAACATTTTATGAACTTATGTGGCAATTTCCATGTCAATGGTTTTGTTAAAGGCATAACTGTCACCTGCTGGAATAATGTTGATCCAAGTGCTACTGTTGAAAAAAGAAGTTACAACGAAAACTAAGAATGTGGTATGGAATAACATCGATCAATGTGGTAGGTCTTTATCTTTTACGGAACACAATGAACAGTGTGAACGCTATATGGATATGTTTATGAACTTTGTGGAGTCTATCATTACTCAATGGGATAACACTGTAGAGCTCATATTTATGCAAGACGATGCACATCTATACTTTACTCTTGTTCTTCGTGAATGGCTGGACATTCAGTTTCTAGGAAGATTGAAAGGCGTCGTAAACCAACGTAATGGCTTGTTAGAAAACCTGACCAGAGAACTTGTGACTTTTTTTTTTGTGGGGGTTAGGCCAAAGAAGAAGTTTACAAGTCTAGTTCAAGAACTCTTGATGAAGTTGAGAAAAGAATCCGTGATGTTTGAATTCAGTGTTCCATGATTTCTTAAGAAAATACGTGAAAAATGTACCAAAAGTGTATTTTTTTAAAAGACAAAGTTCGTACTTATTTGGAAATCTGAGAGAGAATATTTACAATGGTTATAAGTGTCTTAATCTTACATTGCCAAACAGATGTTAAATGTATATATATATACGAGTATATATATACCGCTTAGAATGCAATTGCAAATAGGTATTGAGTTATTACACACACCGATATCTTAATGTGATTCATTACAAGTATTTTTGAATGAAAATTCAAGGAAATTAAGTTGAAACCCTGTAATTATTAATTAATAATTGTATATTTACATTCTAAACAATCTTAAATTTGTTCTCTGTAAAATTTTCTTATCATTTCTCTGCATTTATTTTTTCAAATCTTTACAAAATCGCCGGTTTCCGTCTTCGTTTCCTAAATTTTTTTTTTGTTATTTCTAATAGAAATAAACGAATAACAAATAATCATGACTTAGATATGATCGTACGTCATTATTAATGTACATAAAGGGTATAGTGACAAGCTATCTAAATCTAAGTAGTCAATTGAAAATAAGTCGGTTCTATAAACGGTTAGAAAACAAATAAAAAGAAACCAAGGTAATATACGATATAGATTGCCTAAATGTATAGATTATGAAAATGTGAAATAAATATATAAAGAAGAATAAAAAATAAAAAAAAAACAGAAAAGAGATAGAATCATGAAAGTAAGATCAAATTTAGTACAAAAGAGGAAACTGGGTCTAACAAGTGTTAATATTTAAGCATTAAAATAATTTAAAACTTTATGGTAGCTGCACTGTAGACTGTAATGGTGGATATATAGTAAAATTACCCTAGTGAAAATTACAGAGAACGTTGGATAAAACAATCAGTGGTTTTCTGTCCAGAGAATAGCAGGGATTTGAGCTCAGATAACAAGAGGGAGTGTAAATGTAACCTACATGCGTGAAAACAGGGGGGAAAAACCATCTAGCTTCCTAAATGCTACAACTGATGTAAAGGATAAAGGAGGGAGAGCTTTCTAAAGTAGAAAGTATGGCTCCCAGTCGCACTGTCTCCGGTTAATTGAACTTTACTGCACAACACAAAACATGCCGCATTCCAACGCGTTTGGTGATCCGGTAGTAACTGCTTGCAGTAGGTTTTCTAAAAAAAAAAAATAATAATAAATAAATAAAAAAAAAATACTAGAAACAGAAATAGAGTCCTTCAGTAACACCAACAGTAAAACGGTTCTGGTTTGGTCGATCCCATGACACTAAGAGAATTATTACTTTCCCCAGAGGAAACATTAAGTAAACGATTAAAAGTAATAGCTTCATTAACCAAAGAAAAAACTCGTTCTTGCAGTGTTCTGCGAACCGAAAAGTGGACTTTAGTGTTACCATTCTTTCACATGCAGTTTTAAAAAAAATTAAACCTCACGCAATCAACTATACAAAGAGGCATAAATAATATAATTTATCTGTATATAAAAACAGAAATATTCATATAATTTATGATGAAGGTCGATGTGAGTTTTGCAAAAATATGAAAAATCACTAGATAAAATATTTCTTTTATATACATATATATATTATTTATTGTTATTATTGAATTATTTGTTGTAAAAGTTGTTTTACAATCAGAGGTTAATAATTATTAATAAATCAACATATTTAAATTAAAAGTTAAAAAAAAAGAGAGAAGATGGAAGTCGCATTCGAACCGATGTGCCTTCATCTTGTAAAATCCAAATGTTTAATTAATTAGAATTTTATTTGGCTATAACTCTGGAACCAATAAAAATAATTACCAGTTATGATATATTATTGAAAAGCTCTCAGTGAAGGCTTATTTCTGCAGTTAAGAAAAAGTCCAAAATCCAGTTTTTTTATTTTTTTATTTAGGGCACTTTGGTTCAGTTAATTGTAATCAAAAGAGAAGGTACACAACCAGATGTTACAACAGTTCTAAATTCAAACTTTCAATATTCTACAGCTAATCGTTTTTGAGTTATATGAGATACCTATATAAAGACGTCACACCGAAACTAGTCAAAATAGATTCAGGGATGGTCAAAATGGATAATTCCATTGAAAAATGAAAATCGAAATTTTTCTCGATTACAATACTTCCTTTACTTCGTACAAGGAGGAAACAAGTAAAGAAAGAAAAACATAAAAAATTAATAGAAAGGTTTACAATATTTTGTTTGATTACAAAAAAAAAGAAGAGATTTCCAATTCGATAAGTCCTTAAACTTAAAAAATGACTAAAGTATTACAAACATTACACTAATTCTATGATTCTTTTTTGCTTTAAAAAAGGAACACCTCTTATAGTTTCATAATGACAATATAAAGGAAAGTTTTTTAAATGAATAATTATTCGGCACATATTAACTGGTTTTCGTCTAAGTTAATTAACAATTAATAATTGTTAATTAACTTTGTTAATTAACGTTTTTGTTATTTGTTAATTAACAATTGTTGTTGTTAATTGTTAATTAACGTTGTAGCGTAATCCGGTACTAAGTAAAAGAATATGTTATGTTAAGAATATATAAGAATATGTTAAGAATATACATTAACGTATAATGTATTGTTCTCGACTGAAGGGTTATTATATTGATTTGTTGCTGTTTCTTTTTACACCATTTGTCCCAATTTTCTTATGACTGTAACGTACGTATAGCACCTTTTTTTTTTTTTTTTTATTGTTTAACCTCCGGACCACAATTAAGTATATCTTCAGAGGGGTGAATGAATTGTAGCGTGTGTGTGAAAAATGCCATGCCTGACCGGGATTCGAACCCGGGACCCCCGGATGAAAAGCCGAGACGCTCTACCACTCGGCCACGGAGGCCGGTACGTATAGCACCTTAGGCACTGATAAGATTAGCTTTTCCTGATATTAATGATGTTTATTCTACACCCAGTTTCGGTGATGTAGGACAGAATGATGGTGTCAGTTGTAGTGCTGAACATTGAATTTAAGTGAAGTATTTAGGATATCGATGTTTAATTCAGTGAAAAAGGCAGACGGAAACCATTTAATTCCTCACCTTCCACAATAAGCTTGATATGGAGTTTAAATCTCTTGCTATACAAAGATTATCTTCCAGTTTTGAAAACGATTATATTTCATGTTCTGTTACGCAGTAAATGGATACTGTTATCATCAACTGTTATCTTAGTAATGATTCTGAAATGAATTATACAACTTAAAATCATTCTAAGCAAAAAGTAATTTTTTTCATAAGTAACAAAAGGAAAATTAGTAGAAAAAGTTAACTAAAAATAACATATATTTGCTTTCAAGGAAGCCTGAGTTCACCTTCAATATTAGTTAAATATCGTTTATCTAGTACTCTTATTATCCGGTCTCCGTGGCGCGAGTGGTAGCGTCTCGGCCTTTTATCCCGGAGGTCCCGGGTTCGAATCCCGGTCAGGCATGGTATTTTCACACACGCTA
>JAAAKQ030190783.1:0-12062 GCA_010016005.3 Zanna intricata
TGTTTGAGGTGGTATGGGCACGTAAAGAGAATGAAAAAAGAGAGACTACCGCTTAGAATGGAAGAACTGAAAATAAAAGGAAGAAAACCCAGAGGACGACCCACAATACGATGGAAGGATGAGGTAAGGAAGAGCACTGAAGAGAGAGGCTTTGATTGGCAGCAAGTAGAGGAGGATAAATGGTGGGAAGACTGGGAAAGATGGCGAGATTTAGTTAACATCCAGCCCCGGCAGTAGCTGGAACGGGATCAGGATATGTCTGTATATATATATATATAATATATATATATGGTATATGAATCTCATTCTACATTTATATATCTTTAAGCTCAATTACAAGATAATATGATTACACATTTTTTTCTGAAACCAAACAGTATCAATTAATGTTTAGTAAAATAAACGTTACCATTGATATCTGAATTCCTCTTTCAATTAATTCGGGACATAGTTCACCCGTAGCCATTATATCAGTAATGTTCCTCATGAAGACCTTGTTTAAAGCAGATGATCGTTTGTTATTACTAACAGAACGTTTATTACTTGTTACATAATCAAAAAATTCTGGTGTACCACCAGATGGTAATGCATTAAAATAAAATCTCCTAAAAAAAAAAGAAAAGAAAACAAATTAATGTTTTTTTTTTTCACTATAACACTGTTAGACAAAAAAAACCTTTTTTAATATTTCTCTAAGTGTGACACCATTTCTTGAATTACTTTTTGTATGCATTACAGATCTGTAAATACAATCTTTCTATCACCCTTAGTTTTAAATAATTACACTTCAAAAAACATTAAGGGAAAATACATTTAAAATCTGTGAAAATTATAATTTTGCGTGGCCGTACCAGTATTACAATGACCTTGTTGATGCTTTTATTTTATAAATAGTTTCAGGCACATCCCGAATTAATGTCTAACAGTAATCGACTAGCATGTCAGTATTGCCGGCCTCCGTGGCGCGAGTGGCAGCATCTCGGCCTTTCATCTGGAGGTCCCGGGTTAGAATCCTGGTCAGGCATAGCATTTTTCACACACGCTACAATTCATTCATCTCATCCTCTGAAGATATACCTTAACGGTGGTAACGGAGGTTAAAAAAAAAAAAAAAAAAAAAATGTTAGGATTCCAGTTCCCTTTATAGCGGGCTTTCCATCCTCAAAATGTCTTGGTAGAAACGTTCATGGTGTTTGTCACTTACATCTCCGAGGTTGTCCAGAAAAAATCCAGATGTGAGAGGAGGAAATGCATTTTCAAAGACATATTACATACCATAGCGCTGAATGAAGTGAGAAGTTGATTAACAATAATTGTTAATTGGTAATTGTTGGATTTTTGTTTGCTGAGAAAATTTTTGCAAATGTCGTTAAAAGAAGCTCAAGCACTTTCATGCACTTCCTACATTATTTAACATCAAGTTAAACACATCATCTTTGACAGACTCTCTTACTTGAGGACCAACAAATATTCCTTCTTTAATTATTCCTTCGGTTACATTCCAAAATTTCTGCCTGATGTACAAAAATCTGGGACTATTCTTCTTCATTGCTTTTACAAAATTTTTCATCAGTCTTAGCTTGATATGGAGAGGGGGGTAAAAATGATTTTTTGGGTTTATCTAACGGCTCATGAATAATATTTTTCTCATTTGGAGTTATCTATTTATAGGACATTTATTTATAAGACAGCAATAAGAATGAACAAAATTAAGTCATTCCTAAATCCAGTGCTTAATACAAACAACACAGCTGTTTACAGCTACATGTTTTGACTTGCACAGACATGATTAATCTTGTCCATGAAGGCTCACTCTTCAGCATTAGATATGATATGATAACATGTGACTATAATATGATTTAATTTTTTTACAGTACTGTTTATTTATAGCTTACAAATTATGTTAACAAAGTTAAACAATAAAATATGGGCTAACATAATACAATATAGGAGCTTAAAATGGTAGCTATACATTGAAAAATATCCTTTAATTAAAGTTTTAAAATATTTCAAAAATGGTGGGCGATAGAAAAATTCCGAGTTCATATTCACTTCTAGCATCAAAAAATAGATTACAAACTTGTATCACTCCTTAGGAAACAAAAATTATGTTTATAAGTGTAATTTGTTATTTAAAAAGAACATTATGGATATGCACTTTTTAAATTTTTTTGCATACAGTAAAAAGTATATAAATGGATCCAGGCATATTTAAGGCACACTGCTATAAAATTTGATGTTCAAGCAGTTACTAGCACAAAGAATGCACAGTCAACAAAAAACCAGTAACAGCTGTTGGTTTTCATACTTTAGGTTTGGCTGAAGATACTGAATTACTGACGAATCTTTTTGTACTGTTAATAAGGTCATTAGATGATAATTTCCAAAAGTTGAAGATGTTGAGGAGAGATGTACGGGAAATTAATAATAAAATGATAGGGAAAGCAAGTACAAAATATTTAAATAGTAGCAATAATCGGTTATGAATGATCAATATGGTTTTCGCCCAAGCAGGTACATGGAAGATAGCTATTCTACGGCATGGAAGCTATTCTTAAGGTTATGAAACTGTTTCTTCTATGATTTTGAGTATGTCTTACGTATCTTTTTGTACATATCAAGGGCTTTCAATAATTTGAGGTGGCTCTCTGCCCTGTTTCAGCTGCAGAAGCATGATTATATGCAGAATGAGCTGAATGTATTATTGTTATTTCAGCAATTGAGATGTGGTTCAGTTCATCCAATGTACCTCACTGAAAAATACAAATATTACAGGAATATTTTGTTGAGAGCTCATCATTTCCTGTTATCTATAATTGTTGCCTACAGGACTGTCTTTCAAGAAGTGGTCCTTTTTATTTCTGGAATTACGTGCATTGATTGAATGACAATTACATTATGATGCAAAGAAGGTTCGCCAACTTACTTCTGGATGTACAAATGAAATAGATGACCAGGATTTCATTTATGTCATGAATAAATCGTTCGATGGCCATTACATAATGGAATTTTTTCTTATTTGAGAATAATGCAGATACAGATAGTTAGACAAATTTCCCCCAATTGGCATATTACATAATTTATTTCTGGGCATAGTGCTTTTTAAGACAGGTTGGCCAGATTTGGTGTGATTAATTCAGGCTTGTATCCAGAGTATAGGGCCATTGATTTTTTTTTTTTGATTGAGTAGGTCTAATATTTGCTATGAACCTGTTTATGACCTCTTCTAATATCAACCAAGAAAAGGTCTTTGAAGTTAAATATTCCCAGTTCAACACTTCAAAAAATAATTAAGATTTTGGGTTTAAAAAGGTTGCTCATGTTAATGAGGTTTCTGAATGGCTTGGCTTTAAGGGAAACTTATTCGCAAACGAACCACATCTAAGGCCTTCTTCAGTGTTCAATAACAAGAAACCAGTTCTCTTTTTTCTTGAGCGAGCCATTTACCTAATCTTAGAACATGTATTTTTGATGTAAAGAAAATCCCCATTTTTAAAAGGAAATCAGATCACCCCCCACTTATAACAATATATGAAACAGCAGTGATTTATGAAACACATTTGATAGAACCATATTTTTTTTGAGACCATATTTTTGTTAAAAATCATAAATTATTACTTTTTTTTGTTAAAAATCATTTCATAAATTACTTTAAAATCAACTTGAAAATTGCTTTATTCCTCTATTTCAATTAATTGGTATGTAATTAACTGTAATTTTACAGCAAGATGGAGCTCTAGTTTATTATGTTCAGTAGGTAAAAAACTTTTTTAAGTAAATATTTTAAAGGGTGTTGGATTGGTAGGGGCTCTGAAATTCAGGGTCATCTACAAGTCCAATCTTACCAACTTACAATAACTGAACTTTGATTATGCCTTTGGGGTATAATCAAAGAAAAAATCTCCCATCTGCGACTAGAAATGTCAATAAGATCTTAACTGCTGTGACTCTATTAACGACTTTGATCCATCAATATGGACTAGAATGTCTAAACATATTTGGTAACTGTAAAGCTGTGTGCAGACAATGGATCACATACAAATGTAATTTTAAATACAGGTTTTATGTGTAATAATAAAAATATTAAATAAATTAATAACAAAACATTCAGCTTTATTCCATTGTATGCTAAGGGACTCTGTGATCACTTGGACCAACCTTGAACTTTTTGAAGTGCTTGCTGATCTCATTTTTTCTAACATTGAATCATGAATGTCTATAAATGTACACTAATTATTCATCCCAATTATACCAGTAATTTATTGTAAAAAAATTAATAAATATAGAAAGAATAAAATGAGAAGATATAAAAAAATAACTACATGCCGCAGTACATGAATGCACCTTAATGGAAATCTTTGATAAAATATTGAAATGAATGTAAAAAAAGGTGCAATAAGAAGATAAAAAAACATGTGACATGTTAACATACTTTTTTAAATCTTTAAATCCCAATGTAAAATCATATCATGTTACAAAGGTGCTATCCTGGGGAATAAAACAGTAAAAGTGAAATAACTGATTTAAAATTGAATGATCTTGTATTCATTTGAAAATAAATGGTGTGTTATATCACTGCAAGGAAATAGTAAATAGCACTAATTTTTATTTATGCTATCTTCAACTACTTATTCTTACTAGATAAAGGAGACGGTCATTTTTCTAAATAAGCACATCATAAATCATAGGGAGTCTATTAAATTAAAAAATACTAACTGTGCAAATATGTGAAGGAAATAAGTCAAATTTGTACATAATGAAATAATTTTTTTTTTTAATGTTAAAAAAAAATTTAAGTATTTAATTCAGCAATTAATTTAATTAAGGTGTGCAGAAAATTCTATTTTAACAAGAAAAAAGTCTAATAATTTATTCACAGCAGTCTAGCATACTTATAACATTTATCCACTACTTGAATTCAGTTTTACCTGTAAACTCATATTAGATTAATGCATTCACTATCAGTGAATACAAGTGACTTCCTGTCAATGATGTAGTCAGTAAATTCCCTCTAGTAGAAGCTCAGAAGTCAAGTTTACTGACCCCAAAGGCATGTTATTACTAATTTTCCAAGTATTTAAAATGTGTGAAAATAATATTCCTGCAAAATGTGAAAATGAAGTGATTTAGTTTTACACACAAGAAAAATTTGCCCCATAAGAACATTTAAGTGAATTACGGATGTCTATGGTGATGAGATTATAACAAATTTAAGTGTGATAATGATGGATCATGCTCACTGAAGGAATATCAAATGTTTAATGACAAGGCTGCTGTGAAGGAACTTTCTTGCAACTTAAAAAAAAATGTTAATGATGCTTGTAAGGTAAAGTGAAAGTGGACATCTATTAAAGCAGCAATATCATTAAGGAATACCTTCAAAACTCATATAAGTCAAGAAAACTTAAAAGGAATTGGAAAGAGATTTTGAATGAACATCCTCTAAGAGAGGAGAGTCCACTTATTTGTTGATTTTTTTTTATAGTGAAATAATTATATTTTCACAAGCTTAATGTGAAATATTTGGCTCTGTTAAAAAAAAACAACAAATTTTGAGTATGGTCAATATGCTTATCCATAACTCTATTGAACT
Organism: Zanna intricata; assembly: GCA_010016005.3. Lineage (NCBI taxonomy): Eukaryota > Metazoa > Arthropoda > Insecta > Hemiptera > Fulgoridae > Zanna > Zanna intricata. The sequence continues at coordinate 5,594 of JAAAKQ030190783.1, forward strand.
TAAAAAAATTTGGTTGTAAAGTATCAGAGAACTCATTGCAAAGCACTTATTTAGCCCTCAGTAATTTCAAATTGATCTACAAATGTTCTAAATAACTCTGAAATGAATTCTGTTCTAAATAACATTTCCATCTATTTTAAATCATCTTTAGCAGATGTGCTAGCCATGATAAGAAAACTATTACTTTAAGTAGCTGAAGAAACTAACACTGAATTTCCACAATGGAATAGAAAAAACCTTACGATATTGTGTTTAAAATTACAATAACTCTGTTTATAATATAACAGTTTAAAATTAAATGGCGAGTATGCAGAAAAAAAATAACAAACCAAATATTGTTAAAGATAAATACTGTTTAAATTATTTTTTTTTATCATTAACTTTGAATTTATACAATCAATTTTTACTTTTAGATAGAACTCCTGAATACATCTTGTTAATGACATAGGTAAAAGATGTCTAATATCAGAGTTTCATGGCAAGCTAAAAATCTTTTAAAGAGCTCTTTATACTGATATTTCTTAAAGCTACTTACTTTTTTCGATTCCTCGAATCCCCCATAAGTTTACTCATCACTTTTGATAATTTTGTACTATTTTTACTGCTCTGTAACATCATGCAAGTACTAAATTTTAATGTATTAGCAAAATGCAACTGGATTTGACTGATTGACGAAAGTGAAGAAATAAGCATACTGATTTTCACAATTAAGTTCCAATAAATAAAACAATATTTAATTAAAATAATAAATATACCCAATAACGCGATGAAGTTATTAAATAAATCTAATTTTTAACAACTAAATGTATTTCCTCTTCTAGTAATTACCATAACCTTATACTCCTCAAAGACCATTTTGTTTTGATCGTATCATATGTTATATTTATTACAAGCTCCAATGATCACATGATGGCAATTGAAACGCGCGTAGTATGTAGTTGGCCAATGTGCAAAATAATATAGCATTGTAGATCGTTTCTATTTTTTAACCGACGTTGCCAGTGTTTTTTTTATGTTTTTTAAATCCGTATTTAAAATCAAGTGTACCGATTATGGACTGTATATTGTTTTGTAGAGGAAATTAGTCTTCTAAGTTTTTTCATACAAAACATTGGTAAAAAGTAATATTGATTATATATTCTAGCAAACCGTAGAACCTCAACGAAGTTTATGTTTCTCTGCATTCCCTTTTTTTTATTTCTCAATACACTGATTTCTTGGAAACAGCATTTTTATACGAAAAATATTCATTGACTCTTACCTAAATTTTAAATGAAGCTTAAAGAATTTAAATGAAATAAAATGTATAAAAAATGTAACATTTAAAAAATTATACTATTATAATTATTCTTCAATAAACTAAATTAAATTCAATTCAAACTAATAGATCAAGTCATCAGCCGTGAAATGGATCATCAGACCACCTGATGGATCATCAGGCTCTTAACTAAACAATTGAAAAAAAAAAATTAAAATAACAAATTTAAAATTATATCAATGTAATATATATTAGAATTAAACAAAACGTTATCTTCAAGTCAGATTCTGAGCCTAGAACACCTTATAAAATAATGCATGACAATATTTTAGTTACAGAAACCTTTCATACTCATGTCCCTAAGTTTTGGGCAGTGTAAAAAAAAATTAGTTGAAAAAAAAATTTTTTTACTTAGATAAAACAAATTAATGTAGGTATCTTGATGAAACATGAAATACTTTTTTAAAATTAAGATTTTCTTTTAATTTAATACAAACAATCAACAACACTTTTAGTAAAATGCCATTTTCAGGATACGTAGGTAGTCATTTTTAAAACTGCAAACATCATATATATTAACACCTTTTGTTTATTCAAAATTATATAATGAACTTGTTAAATTTGTTGGTCTAACATATAGAAAATATATTATTCTACTAATTATTAGTTGACTATTACACTAATTTCCCACTCTGCTGATCTCCATGGCAGAGTGGTAGCATCTCAGCCTTTCATATGGAGGTCCTGGTCAGGCATGGCATTTTTCATACGCTATAAAATTACATTTTCGTATTTCACAGACAAGCTTCAAGCTTATATGGTGTATGAAGAAAAAAAAATATAAGAGTTCTTCAGTCATTTCTAACATGGCTGCGAACAATAACCACTGAAGAAGCAAACTTTGTGCTTTTGATCTGAAAGGTCAACTTCCATGAAATTTGAAAGAAAGTCATTAATAAATTTTAAAACTTTTAAAAATTAAAATTCATAAATGCAAAATTAAAAAAAGTACTCTATTTCTTTGTCTACAGATGAGGAAATAATTTGAAAGCATTGTCAGAATTATACATTCAGTACCTGTTATAATTTTAAATGAAATACTGTTTTAAAATGACTAATTTTTTCTATGTATTCAGCACTAGATCAACCAAACAGAGAAACAATTATGCATTGATTGGGTTACTCTGAAATTTAGTCATAGAATGAAATCATAAGTATAAAATAAAAGAAAGATCTAGTTACTAGAAGTAAAAACTAACTTATTTAACAATTACACTAGCGTATATTAGAGTATTAATATATGCAGCCATGTAATATTGCAATTGAGAATACTTATAATAAGTAGACTTTTTATCCACTCCAATCACCTGTAGTTTAAAAAGATTAATTTCCAAAATGAAATGAAGGGCACTGTTATGTTTGGCTTCAAAACTCTTGGATTTTTAACCAGTAGAGGTTGCATGAAATGCAAAAAATGAAACTGATACTTTCATTTCTTCAATTTCTGTTTTTGTTTCTCCACTGACAATGATTGTTATTAACTAATGTGAACAGAACACAGGGACCATTTAACTTAAGTACTGAGTGGCAGGCATTTATTAAATGATCCTTTGATTGCTGTCTTTTTATCCTTATTCTTTACACCCTTCAATTTCTAAGAGCTACTGCTCCCTCAGACATTGCAAGAGCTACAGAAAAATCAGGTAGTGAGGGAGCTGTTTACCTTCTCAGTCAGGAATCAAAATTTTATAGCCAAACAATAAGGTTTACTAAGCTAGATAGTAAATAAACATTTACAGTTCTTTAAAAAGATAGCATAGAATCCATTTTTTTGCTAGTAATGTGCTTAAGAAATTATATATACATATGAGTATATATATTTTATTAATATAAGCCAGCTAATACATAAATCAGGATAAAACATACCTTACCTTAATTTTGTCATGAAAGTAGTTTTGCAGGTCCTACCATGATTAAATTCAGTTAGATTGCAAATTAAAAGTACTGAAATAAACCATGCACATGGTGTAATGTTTTAACAAACAATACTACAACATTATAATGAAAATTTCATATTAATTTATTATATGAGTGCTGCTGTCTGCTGCAGTTTTTACAAGTTTCTCTCCCTCAATTGCAACTGATGGTTTACCAAATTGAAATTTTGTTTGTACATATATATGCAATATTTTTCTATTACATTTAATTTTTTTTCATCTATATTAATTTCTAATATTTCTAAATTTGTGTTTATATTAGCAAGTAGAATATTTATTTTTTATTAGATAGTCTGCCGTATTAAATAAACGTAATTTAATATTATTTTTTTCAAATTAAGTAAAAATTTTTAAAAGTAATAAATTAGGTTGATGTTCAGGTATTGAGCAGCAAAAAAAATTATGTGTATGCTTATAATATTGTAACAATACCAGTATAGAGTAATGGATTCCTTCCACTTAAGAAAGTACGAGATAATATTTATGAAAGGAACCCAGAAGGATACTATTAAAAGGAATCCCTTAGCTCAGTGTACAACAATGTAAAGCCACCAGATCTGTTTAACAATTGTTTTTTTTTTTATAATACTGTCAACAGCACACCTGCAACAGCTGTTGTTCAAGGAGAAGAGTTACCAGAGTAGGAATTTATGCGAAAATGTAAGGGCGTGGATGATAATTCTCATGCTTCAACAGTTAAGGAATGTAGCTGGTTCTGCAGGACAGTCAGTAAGAAGTGAGGTTAAGCGTGTATCGCTGCAAGTTGTGTTTGAATTACGGTAATGTATAAAGTAACATCACAAGCATTCCAATGTAGATAGGGGTGAATACAAGAAGTTGTTCAATTAGTTACTGATTAGACAATTAGTGAAAGTGATAAAGTATTAAAATTATTCATAAACTGTTAGGATAGTCTATTATACACAGGAAAGTATTTGCAATGAATGGAAATGTATGAATCTTATTTTATCTTGTTATTAATGTAATGTTGGGTGTTAATATTGGCGGTCATTATAATGTCTTTAATCAATGGGTATGTATTCTGGTTTTTATGATTTTACTGACTTTAAATAAAACCTGTCTTTACTGGAAATTCTATTATTATTATAGTTAGTTGTTATTTATTCCCATATTATATTATTATTGGTTTGTCTTATTTTCTATATTATTAAATTTTTTTTCCTTGATGTTATTGCCACATAAGCTTGTGTGTAGGATAAGGAAATGTAGCATATGAAAAATGCATGCATTTTAGATAAACTTTGTTTGGCCTACATTGATAAGTACAATAGTGATTTTTGTTTATTGAAGAGAAGAGATTAAAAGTGCAAGCAGATATTTTGTTTTGAAGTTATTTTGGTTTTAGAAAGCACAATGATGGACCTCTTTTTCGTTTTTCTTGATCAATTTTCATCAGTCAAAAAAAAAAAAAAAAAAATTACACAAGAAGTACTCATTTAATTTTGGACACCTAATAATAGCATTCTGAGATGCCACCTACCAAGGCAACCTGTCTAGGTCTAGCTGCAGAGGTGTGCCATAGGCATGCCCTACAGCTAGTAATGTATAAATGTATAGGAAGAAAAAGCTGATGAGAATTTCAAGGATTTATTTACTGAAAAAAGTAATGCATCAAAATCAATGAGGTGTTTATTTTTACATAAGTAATATTTATTTTAACTTCTTAAATATATTTACATTATTTCTTGCAAGAGTATTAAATTAATTACATACAATCACATATAAATAAATTCATAAACTTTGTGCATTTTCACTATTCTTAAACATATATAAATAAATAGCTATATACATTTCTTACATGAACAATATGGATATATTTAAAAAGAAACGGGACGTTATTGTTTTATGTGCAACCATATTGTAAATATATACATAAATTTACGGTTTAATCTGTACCTAAAAAATTGATTAATTTATAAGAAAGTTTATATGAAATTTCTTAAGGAAAATGTTTTTTAGACATTAAGAAAAAAGGAATAATGGATGACTTAGCTAACACGTAGGGCTCCCATTATTTTTTTAGAAATAAGATATTTTATGAATAATTATATAAAAGGAATAACTTTATGAAAAATTTTACTTTAAACTGAATAATTTTTGAACTGGATGGATGTATTCATTATTAGTATATAAAAAAAAAATAGACAATTTCTTGATAAGATACAAGCATATAAACAAATGATACAGTAACAGGACATACTAATACTAAAGTACTACAACAATAATAAATCATATGGAAATGTTTTTTTTTTTTTTTTTTTTAATTAATATATTTTATATACCATATACTTTTGTTGCTGAAAAATATTATACACACTCTACAGAACAAAATACATATTACTTGGTTAGGAAGAATAAAATCAAGTGTTATTCACAATTTCTCAAGTTATAATTACAATAATTTTTTTAACTTAACAAAATAGAATTTAATATATTTTGCAGCAGCAAATTAAATTCTGTACAAAATAGCTAATTTTTTGTTTCATAACAAAATGTTTGATAATCCTTTTATGCCAATATTTATAAAAAGAATCATGATACTACTTTCTGAAACAGAATTCTAGTTAAATTTAGCTAACCTTTAAACTATAATGAAATATTACAAGATCAAATAAACCTGAAATAAAGTTTAAAATTTATCATTATTTAATTTATCATGTAAATATATCATAATCATGTTAAACAATTCTAGCTTGTATACATTCTTAGTCTAAAAAAAAGTAAGACATGACAGCTACTGAAGCAAGATTTTAAACAAATTTTTAGGTAATTATAACTTTTAGGTTATTTATTTATAAATTTCTTATCACTCAAAACTTCTTTTGTGTCTACCAAGCTGCAAAGTAATTTGCTGATGTTTAATAACAAATAATAGTGAGCTATATTTAACTATTTAAATGATTTAATTTAAGATAGAAAAACTATTGTTTTAAATAATATTGTGTGACTTTTTGTTAATATGTTATGGCTTATAACTTTCACTAAAACATTTTACTTACAAACACAAATTCTGAACTCTAGGAAGCTCATGAAGCTAAGGTTTTAGTGGGTAGTGGTTTTAGTAGTTCTCTATTCCTTTTTACCCAATAACTATCTTATATATGTTGCTGCTTGATAAAAAATTTTCCAATATGTCATGTGCATGTTGTACATAATTTTAATTCGTCGCCATATAAAACTGATGGTTGCATTA
>JAAAKQ030190794.1:0-11357 GCA_010016005.3 Zanna intricata
ACCTTAGGATTTAATAAATTTACAGGTAAACACTTCTTTTTAAACCTCTCTTGCTCTTACTTAGTGTTCAAAGGCAAGCAAGTGCATTGATCTTACTTAGGATTAACAATAATCAACTGACAAACATAAGATGTACTCTGTATTCAGTATTGTGATTTGCTCACTAGTCTGAGCCTATTACTTGAAAATGTTGTCCATAAATGTTTGCAAACACTCATGATGTTAAAGCAATATTTTTTCATCTTAATCTTTATGTTTCAGAGTTATAAAAAACAGCAAGTGTCTAGTTAGTAAGGATATCAGTAAAAGACAGCTATGCTTTCCTTCTTCAAATTTGTTGTGTATTGTAACAGTGAAGCCAGTATAGATCTTAATGCAGTTGTTTTATCATCATAATAGAAGTTATACTCAAACAACTTGGCTATTTGGGTTTAAATAATTGTCCACAATCCAAATAGTACAGACAACAATCAGCATTCTTTTGACATTCTTGTTTACCTGTTTAACTCTTTGACCTTCTTTGGTTTTGGTGAACTTTGCATTTTTCCTGGAATGATTAATGCTTTACTTTATACCACAATCATAAACCGATCCAGGTTTATATCTGATTATCAAATCAGACAAGAAGATATCATACTTGTCTCTGAGATGAGTTAATGGAAGCTCAGTTTGGAGATCATTGTATTGCTGAATTCAATCTGTAGTCCAGAGATTGAAGTTAATTGAAGATGAAGAATGCACCCGGTTCTTCAGTTACAATTCTTTGCCACTTTCCATAATCATTTTCCATATTTACAAATAATTTTTAAATGGTTGATTTCACCTCTAAAAGTAGAATTTCTTGATTTTTTGCTAGTCGATTGGTTGTTTGTGTAGTTATACCCGACGAATATAATACACACCGATGAAGCTATAATATGATGTAGCTTGTCTTCATTATAGGTCTACATAAATCATGTAGCAGTCTTATGTGTATTGCTAGCTGCTGTATCTGGGCACTTTTAGTTGACTTTACAAGAAACACTAGTCACTCTTGAAAATGGCAGTCATTTTCAAAAATAATAATCATGATATGTTAGGCTTTCTCGGTAAAGCGGTTAACCTCATCGCTAAACTGAAAGAATAATTACGTATCTGTATACAAGGTCACTGAAAATTCAGGTGACATGTTATGTTGAATGAAGCACTTTCACTTTTACTGTTCACCATATGGATTGAGTATATAATAAAATAATTACTCCCAGACAGTGAAATTATGGCTAATAGTGCTTAACCATACAAGGATTACAGACATAAAGACTGAAACAAAGAGTGTAAAGAAGAAAAAAAAATATTATGTTTTACATTATTTTTATGTTGCTGATCTTCTGTGGTATTCAAAAGTGTGATAAAATAGTAATTTTTTGTTGGTGGTGGTGTGGTATCAAATTTTGAATTTGTTGTAATATTTAATTATAAATTCAATTTTGTGAATTTAGAATTAGTAGAAGCACGCTATATGATCCTAAGTTTTTTTTACTGCTTCTCTCTGTGTTTGGAGACAGTAATGTAACTGCAAAGCCCTGTCTACACTCTTATTAGTCTCTTCTATTGTTTTAGTTACAGCTAATTAAATGTAAAATTAATATGTTTTAAAGTTGGGAGAATTCATGTTGGTTGTTACAGTGTTTGAGGCTAACTATCCCTGATCTATGTAGAGTGATTGTTATTAAATAAGCTTTACAATTATGTAAAAGTATTCATTTAGTTAAGTTTTGTTTATTGTTTAATTAATATTATTTGCGAGATTAATTTTTAGAAGGTTCGAAAGAAAGTGAAAAATAAGTCTAGTATAAGTGGGATTTAATTCAGAGAATAGTTCAATTAGGAATAATTTATGTGTATAATCTTTAACGTCAAACCTAGTTTTTAATAACTTAAATTTTGCCAATTATGTAAGTTTTTCTACAAAAAAAAACAATATAATTTTAACCGATTTTGGTTTAAGATTAACATCAATCATGTGTAAATAAAAACTGAATTTTTAAAAAAATTTTTCGGGAAAATATTTATTTTATGATAAAATAATACTTTTTGTCTTATATTTTTAACTCTGTAGTGTGTTTTTCAGGTAAATGGAAATTCAGAAAAGCAGTTAACTAAAACTGTAATTCCTAACTCAAGAACTCTTGATTCACTGGCTGAATTTCAGGCAACTAAGATGGGGACCCCAAGTACATCATCTTCTAGGTATGTTAAATAAATGTAGATGAAAGAATTCTTGAAATACAGCCACAACATTTTCTTTTTTATTTGAATGGTCTTGATAACTTGAAAGTGATGATATTTGATGTAAATACTTGTTCATGCATTTTTTATTTTGAATTCAGTTTGAAGTTTGGTTTAAATGGTATTGTACTTTTTGTCAAAATTTATAACAGCCTCCCAAATTACATTCTTCTATATTTTACATGTTTCATGGATTAATATTTGTTGTTTCAAGTCGAGGAGTTTTCTTATGATAAACTGTTAATGGAAGCATTTCTTCTAATTTCATGCTGAAAAATGTGCTGTATCTACATTATTTCATTTTCAACTTAGAAGTTGTAAAAACTGTTAAAAATTTGTAAATAAATAATAACTGGTTTACTGTTTATAGTAAATATTTACTTTACATTAATGGTCTTGAATTTTATTGATATTTTTGTTTTTAACAATTTAAAGTATTTTAATTTTTTTTTCACTTCAAATTTGATGTTGATGATAATATTAATAGTAATAATAGTCAAAATGTTCAGCGATGACATTGAAATGGAGCTAGGAGTAACTAAATATAAAATAAATGCCATTATGAAGGAAAATTCCACCAGACACAGAATTACAACTTGCAGACCCCAGGTAGTATAGAAGCAATTAAAAAAGAGGACCTGTATAATACCTAGGATGCGATCAGACAATAAAAGTGGAGCACAAAGTCAATAAATGAAAACTTAAGAAAACTTATGAAAAGAGATTAAAATTAATTTTGAGATCGAAACTTAATGGGATTAAATTTGGTGAACACATATGCAGTACCAGTACTTACGTCGTCGAGAGTTCTAAGGTTCAAATCCTAGTAAAGGTAGTTATTTCTATATGGATTTGAATACTAGATTGTGGGTACCAGTGTTCTTTGGTGGTTGGGTTTCAATTAACCACACTTCTCAGTAGTATGTATACAGGACCATATCCTGTATGCTACAGTATATGTAGCATACAGGATCAAGTAATAGCTACAAGAACTTTCAAGAGATTTATTCTTATAGAAAATATCGACAACAAATGTAGGCTATATATGTTACACAATGAAACAATAGATCATATAACCACTGGCTGTCCGGTTCCAGCTCCGACTGAGTAGCAGTGACACAACAACATGACAAAAATTGTGGACTTAGAACATTGCAACAGATACAAGTTAGAGCCTCAAAATAAGCCCTACTTTATTTATGAACCAACCTCCTTTTTGGAGAACAACAATGCAAAACTTCTCTGGAACCAAGGGATTGTGACAGCAAAACCCATCAACTGTAATAAGCCACATATAATAGTAGTTGACAAAATGGAAAAAGTAACTTACGAGGGATATTTGGAAAGTAAGAACACAATAAATATTAAAAATCGAAAAAAGTGAATTTATTTATGAAATTTATATGGAATGTTATATAGATATATAAATATTTTTCATTGTAGTCATCATTCAGTTCTTTACATTTAGTGAACTGTGGAATCAATTTTTCTCTACCCTTGTTGAAGTCGTCTGCCACCAATTCCCTCGACCATTCGTAGACCGTGTCTTTAACCTCCAAATCGAACAAAAATTGTTTTCCACTGAGATGCTCATTTAGACAAGTGAAAAGGAAGAAATCAGAAGGTGCAAGGTCAAGACTATGGGATGGATTGTTTAAAACTTCCCAACCCAAAGATGTCAAAAGGTTGACTGTTTTTCTCGCTGTGTGAGATCGAGCATTATCGTGCAAAAGACAAACACCTTTTGTTAGCCGCCTTCCTCCTTTGTTTTGAATGGCTCAATGAAGTCTCTGAAGTGTCTCACAGTATTGATCGGCATTAATTGATTCTCCTCTTGGCAAAAAATTGATAAGCAATATTCCTTTGTGGTCCCAAAACACCATTGCCATGACTTGTTTTTTCACTTTGCTGTGTTTTGAATTTTTTTGCAGCAGGGGAACCAGTATGCTGCCATTGCATTGATTGTCTTTTGCTCTCAGGTCTTTAGTGAGCAACCCATGTTTCACATCCCCTGTCACAATAGAGTCAATAAAACTTTCTCCTTCTTCTTCATAAAGGTCAAGGAACTCGCTTGCTGAACGAACTCTGTTTGCTTTGTGTTTGTCGGTTAGCATTTTCGGTACCCAACAGGCGCACAGCTTCCAAAATTTTAAACAATCTGTGATTGTTTCATACAATAGTATAATAGCCGTACAATAGTACGGCTGACTTCCGGACACATTTCATGGAATTCATCCACTGTCAAACAGCGGCCATTTCGAATCAATTTTTTGAACAAACTCATCTGTCATTATCGAAGGTCTCCCACTCTGTTTTTCATCGTGAATGTTTATTCAGCCATCTTTAAAACTTCTAAACCGCTTTGCCTCTTTTTCACGCGACATGACGCTACCGTAAGCAGCAACAACTTCATGATCAACATCCGTGGGTTTCTGTTTTTTAACAATAAAAAGATAGTGGATGATCCTCTCATTTCGCACTTGGTGAGACTAGGAATGATAGCATCCATTTAGAAACGTGACTGCGACAATGTCGGTCAAACTATTGACCTGTTTTACCACTCATTTTTTCACTCGGGAACCCGCATACAGTGCAGGAGTGCAAACTTTGAAAAAATTAATTTCCCTAGTACACCAAGAGTCTTGTGACCTTACTTTCTGAATATACCTCGTACCTAATAGATGTAGCCATTCCATCAAGTAACAACCTCAACATAAACACAATGAGAAGCTGCAGAAATATACAGATCTTGCTTTTGAAATTAAGGAAATTTGGAATCAAAAAGAAGTTTATATAGTACCAATAATAATATCTGCAGTGGGAAAAATATCATGTACTTTGCACTACAGTCTTGATAAACTAAAGATCCGGTGGAAGACCCATGCACTAATGCAAATGAGTGTGATAATTGATATCTGCCATGTTGCCTGGATGGCATTAGTCAACAATAGCAAGCCTAATCTCATTGGTATAAATTATTCTGAGTTTTGAGAATGTCACTGGTAAAAATCTGTGAAAATAAGGAATAATAATAATGATAATGAAACAGTGTAAAATATGTGACTCGAATGATTAACTTTGCACACTAACATGGTACACGAAGACAGAAGTTACTAATGAGTTGGGCGTAGTAGCACATGATTGCTAAAATCACCCTCTTCAAACCTGCAATAACGCATTGAAACACTTTAACCGGTTTGTTTTTAGTGGCAGTTAAAATGGAGTCAAGTATGGAAAATATTTCAACAGTTAAAACAGCGCCAAGTGATAAAATTTTTAACAGAAGAAAATGTGAATCTTATAAATATTTTTCTTTATTTAAAAGTGTTTTACAGTAGTGAAACTGTTAACAGGAGTACTGTGAATAGGTGGGCATTGAAATTTCATGAATGTGAACCTGGTAAAGTGACAATTGAGGACATACTTTGCAGCAGACGGTGAGTTTTTGTGATTGACAAGAATCATCAAAAGGAGGTGGATTATTTGCTTCAAAGTGACCAATGAATCGCCCAACAACACAACACTATTCAGTTAGGCATATCTAAAAAATGAGAAGGCCATATTATTGAGCAATTGAGTTACTGTAAAATCTGTACATAATGGGTTCCATGCAAACTCTCTGATGGCTCTCTGTAAGCTGAAGTTTGAGCCTATTCTGCATCCGCCATACTTGCTGGATTTGGCTCTGTGCAACTTATATTCTACCCTCATCTCAAGAATGATCTTAAAGATAATCATTACACCATCGATGATGAGGTGAATGAAGCTGTGACCACTTGGATCCTAGAAAGATTGCCAGAAGTTTTCAGTGATGGAATGTAAAAACTTGTCACATGTTGCAAATCAGTGTAAATGAGGATTACATTGAAAAATAAATACTGTATTTTGTATCTAAGGTATTGTTCTTTTATTCATTTTTTATTTCATTCCAATATCTCTTTTCATTCCCATGCTATCCATATATTTGTAAAATTTATCAGCTGAGCCTCATAAATATGATAGAAGTTCCAAGTAGGTAACAACTAAGACTAGATATTGTTAAATGTTCCATTTGCTTATATTGGTTTTTTTAAAGGAGTTGGATGAAAATATGAAATTTGTATTGAGCAGAATTCAGTTTTTTTCATAGTGTTAGTGGATTGTGAAAAATTTGAAACTTATTTGATGTTTTAATTTTGACTTCATCTTGGTTACACTATAGAGGACTTATAAATGAGTTCTTTTAAACTACACAAAACATTATTATTATTACTCAAAATTCATTACATTCATATTTTGAATTCCCATCTAAAATTTTGATACTGCAAGGTATGAATATGGAAAAAACTTTCACTAGGAAATACATACGTTATCAGAAAAAGTGGAACCAAAAAGCTGATTACTACTAGAATTTAAAGAAGCATTTTTCTCCAACCAATTACAAATGAAATCCAAAAGAAGTAGATTTTAGACAGTATGTATTGTGTGTAATATGTTGTATTACTGTGACATGCTTTTTTGTTAATATAAATGTTATTTACTAAAAAACTATATCCAATATAAAAACCATTAACATATTTTAAATTAGAACAAAAAGTAACATAAATATCAGTTATTCATTTTCATTAAAAAAATTAAAATTGTTGTTTAGTATATTAAGTCTCAACATGTTTTGTAAATGATCCTCTTCAGAATAAAATATGCATCTGCTATGTAAATTTTTATTTGTCAAGAAATCAGTAAATGTGATAGTATGGTTAAGAGTAAAATAAAATTTTAAATTAAATAAATCACACCAGTTAATTTTGTATTTTTGGAACAGAAGTGAAAATTAGTGTAGACTGTTATCCCATATCAGATCTATTAGATATTACTGATGTCTGTAATAATAACTTTATTAAAAAAAATTATTTATATAAAATCCACATATACATTTACTAATCTTAGTAACTCAGTTTTTTCTTTTACAGTAAATGAAAATTTCATTATTTGATATCACAAATGTCTAAATAATTTCTGCTATTACATAAATTTGTAATGTTATCTATTATTTTGTTAGATAAAACTATATCCCAAACATAATTATAAACCACATAAAGTATACTCAACTGCATTGAAATCCCAAAACACATTGTTTTTGTATTTTTTCCAGTTAGTCTACCTAACCATTGTTAAATGTTTTAAGTAAAATTTGTTTCTCTTTAGAGAACCAGTTTAATTAACACCACTGTCTCAGTAACTGTTTTTTCCACTCACAGCAGAGTGATCTGCTGAGAGTGGAAAAAACCAACTACAGAAGTAATCTTTTGGCCTTGTAAACATCATGTGGAATTTTTATCTCAATTTTAAAGTAAAGTTCAACTATATTGATCCAAAAATCAATGAAAACTCATTTTAGACTTCGGATAGAATCAGTTGGTTATTTCCTGTGTTGTTTTAAATTTATATAACTAATCGAAAAAAGAACAGTAAACACAATATTTATTATTTATTTTGATTAGAACAATGTAATCATATTTGTGATTATCAGATTATTAACTATATCTATGATAGATAATCATATTTATCATGTAATCAGTCATATCTGTAAATTTCCATGAACATTCTAATATTAGTTTTGTTAAGATTTGATATCATTCTGTATATATAATATTTTTTAATTAATAATTGTTTTTATATATAATTAAATGTACAAAATATTATATATTTGTGCTACAGGTATTTATTTAATTTAACTACTATAGAACCTTGAAATAATTTATTGTAAATTCACTGAATCAGTAAGTTTTTTTATGCACATAACTTATGTCTTAAATTAGTCAAATTTTTTTTCTTGCAAAAAAAAGTTTGTATAGGGTGTCCCAAAATTAACGCAAGATTTGAATTTGCCACCATTTTTGCAGTGAATTGTTGGCAATCCTGAAAAAAGGACAGTTTGACAGCTGAGAGTTTAGGGTTAGTAAAAATGGAGCGTTATACGATACTACAATGTATTTTCATTATTGAACAATATTTAAAAAATAATGTAAGTTTGGTGGCCGCAGTTCAAAAATTTCATACAAAATATGGTCAAAATAGTGTTGTAACCTCATCAACTGTGAAAAGATAAATTGAAAAATTGAGAGAGGCTGGATCAGTTGGAGACTCTAAACTCACCAGTCGTCCAAAAACAAGCTGTTCAAATGTTAATATTGAAGCAGTGCGTGAGAGTGTTGGTGAAAACCCAGGAACATCAGTTTCGTGTTGTGCACAAGAATTGCAAATTTCAAGAAGCTCTCTACAGCGTCTACTCACAAAAGATCTGTGTATCCATGCTTACAAAATTCAATTAACACAACAACTGATGCCTAATGACCGTGGATAGCGAAGAGAGTTCGTGGAATGGGTTATTGAACAACAAGTGGATGCTGATTTTTCGAGCAAAATCATTCTAAGTGATGAAGTACATTTTCACCTTGATGGCTTTGTTAATTGCCAAAATTGCTGTGTTTGGGGTTTGGGGAACCCATTTGTGATTGTCGAACAACAGATATACCCACAACGTGTCACTGTTTGGTACCGATTTTTGGCTGGAGGTATCATTAGACCATACTTTTTTGAAAGTGGGGCTGGTCAAGCAGTAACTGTTACTGGTGCTCGATATCGCGACATGATAACACAGTTCTTTCTGCCAAAATTGGATGCTATTCATGTGGCCAATATGTGGTTTCAACAAGACGGTGCCACATGCCATACAGCCCGTGAAACAATTCTGTTACTCATGAGACATTTCCTGGTCATGTACTCCCTGTTTCGGTGATCAGAATTGGCCCCCTAGATCGTGTGATTTAACCCCATTAGATTTCTTCTTATGGGGTTATTTGAAGTCAGAGGTATATGTCAACAAGCCCACAACCACCTGTACATTGAAAGATGAAATTAAACACTGCATCAACGAAATTCAGCCACAATTATGCAGAAATGTCATGAAAAATTTTGATGAAAAAGTGCGTATGTGCCAGCAAAGCCAAAGAGGCCATTTGCCCGATTTGTTATTCCATAAATAACCCTATCCTATGTACTTTATGATTCAATAAAGAAAAAACAATCTAAATTAAAAACTGTGTTTTCTATTTAATTCAAATCTTGTGTTAATTTTGGGACACTATATAATTCATTTCTTTTATCAGTAAAATTGTTTTTTTTTTTTTTTAATTTAAATAGTGATAGTGTGAATTAACTCAAAGAGCATGTTAAAAGTTAAAATAATAATCTCAGATTGCTTTCTTTTCTTTTTTTAGTGGTTACGGTTCTCAGGCAGTATCTTCATCTAATTTAACAAATGAGGATGCATTGTCTCTAAGAAGCATAAGTGTAGATGAGACACCTGATAAAGAATGTCACACTGTTATTTCTACTGAACCTCTTCACCCTGTCAGTGAAATTGAAACTTCTGTCAGTTTGACATCTGAATCTGTATCATTGCCAAAAGCATCACAACCACATTCATCGTTATTAACTAATGTTGAAGATGGTGGAAAATCAACAGTGAGTTCTGAAGAGGGTTTAGTCATGAATGGACCACAGTGTATTAAAGAATTTGAAACATCAGGAAAGTTGATCAGTTCCCCAAGTGTGCCATCAACAAACACCTCTATAGAAAGTGAAACTGTGGAAATTAAAAATATTTCACATTCTGCTGATGATGAATCTACAAGTGATGGGACTCCTGTTGTTTCTACTGGTCTTGCTCCTGGCAAGGTAAATAGAGTGCATTGGTTCCACTACTCTATCTTTCATTTACATTGTTTTTTCTAATATACGCTATTTTGAAATTGTAAATAAATTTAGGGTATTCACTTTAATTATATATAAAAGTAGAATCTTGTAGATGCCTGTGAGAAAATACCAGAAGTAATTAGTATTTTTGTTTTCATGAATATGTATTTCTTTATTTTAATCAGTTAAAAAAAAATACTTACTTTTTATAGCTCTTGTATATTTAAATTCTTTAGTAGTGTTAAAAATACTTCTTACTTGTTTTGATATGTGTGTTTTACAGCTTGATTTTGTTTCTATTGATACTAACGTTTATACATTGTACAAATGTATTATTTTTATTTTACATCTATGTTTGTCATGGTAAAATCAGTTTATATATTTATAATGTCTACGTACGGTATACATACATATATTTATACAATATTCAACAAAAATCGTTTATTAAGAAACTGGTCTTCATCAATTATTCTCTCCCTAACACTTTGCTTTACTTCTAGGTTTATGTATCTGAATATTTTAGCAAAGGTGTGATATAAAACAACTTTTCAACTGTTTAATTTTACCATTAACACACTTATTTGTACTAAATAATGTGAATTATTTTTTAAATTGTGGATCTATTTTCTGAATCTATTCCTAGTAAAAGTGACTAAATAAAGAGAAAAAAATTTTTGAATAATTTTAATGACGTAAAGAGGTTTCTAAAGGCAAAATTTAAAACATTTGATTTCTTAGAAAAAATCATTTTAATGGGTTAGGTGGGCCTTAGTTAACTTTATAAAGTATAGGCAAATGCGACTTAAACCTTGTCAATTGGGTACTTTTATTCATGCAAAAAGCAGAATGCCGTTTGACTAAAATCAAAAAAATATTTATGATATATATTAGATGAGAAGGCCAAGAGGCCTTAAAGCCTTGGCGAAAGGGAGTCAACATTCATATGAATTACATTATTATAATTATTCTAAAACAATTATGAATTTCTCCCCCCCCCCTCTCTCTCTCTCTCTCTCTCTCTCCCTCCCTCCCACCTGCCCCCCATCTGTCTCTTTTATCCATAATCATTTTCTTCATTTTTTTGTTGTCATCAAATGTTGATGTGCTGGAATGTCCAGAGCGATCATCAACTTCAACTTCTTCATGGCTCTCTTCGAAACATTTGTACCTCTTATAAATGCTTGTTTTATTATAGTAGAGTAGCCAATCGCAACAATCAACATTTTCAATGCAATGCTGTACTTGATTCCATTCTTAAAGCAAAATTTAATACAAATTTTTTTCCACAACAAAAAATTTCCTACCACACCAAAACACATGTAACCTTGTTGACCATCAATAGTAAACTAAGC
>JAAAKQ030190794.1:11457-29708 GCA_010016005.3 Zanna intricata
ATTTTTTTCCACAACAAAAAATTTCCTACCACACCAAAACACATGTAACCTTGTTGACCATCAATAGTAAACTAAGCATCCAATATGGCTGGCTACCAGTGTAAACATATATTAGGGACAAGTGTACCAACACAACAAAAAAATTGTGACAATTGGTCTTATACAGCTTGGGAATTTAAAAAATATTTTCTATCAAACCTCATATATGTGAAAGTTAGTTGAAAGAAAAGTATATCTTTTAAATCAAATATCTAAAACAATTACCATTTATGAATATTTTGTTACTGCATTTTTCAGTTTATAAGTAGTACAGGTGGTATCTGTTTTAAGTTGGACTTTTTCTGTGCCATCACTAATTTTTATTTTAATGCCTACGGAATATCATCAGAAATTGTTTCATTATTACAAGTTAAAGTAGTTTGCTCAAATATTTATTAAAATGTAAAAATATCCATTTTTTTCTCCTATTTCCCTAGATAACTTGATAATTGTTCATTTTAGAAAGAAGATCTAGAGAAAAAGTTTTGTTATTTAATTTTACATGCAATGGTTACAAATTGAATAATACATTATTATTTATGCAAAAATAGCAATAACTGTCAATAAAATGGGGGAAAAACAATATTTTTTGAGCATATTTTTTTAAAGTACTTATATTTATATATATGACCTTCAGATTTTGCCTCGAAGAACTTTTTGATATGACAAAGCAACATGCCAAATTTCAACAAAATCGGTCTGGCAGTTTTTACACAATAATTTCTCAATTCAGATTTCTAAAAAAATGTGATTTTTTCCTAATTGTGTAGAGCCTGAAATAAAATCTCCTAGATACCTGAAAATTTAATCATATATAAAAGAGCACTCAAACTTTCAGATGATTCATGTTGAAAAACGTTAATCTGTTAATTAGGAGAGAGCCTAGAGAATTTTTCAAACTTACTTTTTTTTCAAACTTTTTAGGTGTTGCTATTAAATTTTTTTATATTTAGTTCATACTACTGCATGGTTTTAAACAAATTATTATAACTTTTTATTGGTTTTATAATCTGAAATTTTTATTATTTTTCATTTGCAAAGATAATATACGTAAGGTTGTAACAGAAAATAATCCCTAACTGTATCAGTCACTGAGAAAGAGTTAAAGTTTTACCCGAAACATCAACAAAACCTCCAATCAAAGAGATTGCTATCTCTTTGTTTCTGATTGTTCCTTGTGTAGGGTTTGAATGAGAATAGTTCTTTGTATTTTACTAAAAAATATATGTAAAAACATATGTTTTACTTAAAGGTAAATGTTGAATGAGTGTTATTAATAAGTTATTACCCTTTTAGTGATAACCAAGCTCATAATGTTTATTAATTAATATAATTACGATTTCATTCTAAGTAACCTAGTGGGGCTAATATTCTGAATTTTGTGTTTTTTACTTATTATTAACTTTAATTTATTACATATTGTGACTGTTTAAATATTAATTTGTAAAATTAAGCAAGACTTAAGTTGTGGTTTATTGTGCATATGGCCAGGCATAAGCATGTGGTCATCAATATCATAAGGGATATTGTGTTAAGTTAGTATTTTTAAAATTATAAAGATTTAGATAATGTTATTTTTTTCTTAAACTAGTTGAACTACGATAGATTTTGTGTCATATAATCAACTTAATACCAGTTGTTTAAATTGTAAATAAGTTATTATTTTGAAAGTTGGTTGTTATTGCATTAATTTTGAGAGTATGAGTATTAAAACTACTATTTATGTGTAATTTTGTAAATGAAGTTTGAGGATAGCTTATTTATTTCTTAACATTTGTATAAATGCTAAATTGTTGTAATATATAATATTCATTCATTATTTTCACCAAGATCCTATTAATGTAAAATTTTAGCCTGCAATCTATTTATCGCTATAATGAAATTAACCAATGTTTTATATATGGAGATGGAGCAAATAAATAGTTTTAATACTCTCCTTTATTTATTTTAGGTTGTAAGAAGACGAAAAAATAATCGCCCTCAAAGTAGCCAAGCTAGAGCATCATTTCCAATGGCCCGTCCACACATTTCTGAAAGCAAAGCTGCTTTGCGTCTTGAGCAAAGATTAAACGAACTGTCTGTTTCAGTGAATGGAGATGGTTCTTCAGATGAGAAGACTCATACTGAAGGTCGGTTTGTTGTTTTATTATTTTACTTAAAGTATGCCGTGTAAAAAATAGTTTAATGTAATTTGGTAACTTTTTTAAATAATTCCAGTTTTTAGCCCAGGTTTTTTTAAACCAAATTTTCTTTCTTAGAATCACTTAATTTTTGGTGTACCTACCAGAATTTTGTTTGATTTATCTTTTAATTTTTAATGTCTCCCTTGTTATATATCCATAAAAGTGTCTTTTAACAATATTACTAATTATAATTAAAATTTTAACTTAATTTTTACTTAAAAAACATAAAGTATATTTTAGAGATATCATGAGTTTTCTGAAGTTTAGTTGCATGCTCTGATTAGATTTAACATTCTTTTTTAAGTAATTATTTTTTCCACTACTTCATTCTCATGTAAAATTAATCTGTCAGATTAATTAACACACTTAATTAGAGTTTATTAATAAAGATCTTTTTTTAATTTTAATTAGAAGATTATCAGTTAATTTACAGAATATGTGCCCTGTATTCTAGTATTAAAATAAGCTGTTAGAAAAATTGTTTAAGAGCCCAACTGCTTATCCTCTGGGTACATTTGAGGAGACAATGAAGTGACTTATTTGCGGTAAGTTGCACTTATATTTTTCCAATTATCTGATTAGAATAAACCACAGTTTCATCGATGAACTTTAATTAAAGATCTCACACTTTTCTAGTTTTTTATGTTTTATTATTCTTTTATTTTGTCACTTTATCTACATTTTACAGACTAAACCTTCCACAGTTTTTCAACCAGAGAAGAGAATGTGGTAATAGTACTGATAAAACAGTACCAGTATACAAATATCAATGTCATTTTATATTCTGTAGATCCAATAAGTAAATCTTGCTTCAAATTTTTGGATTTGTTTTGTTGAACAAAACGTTAGCTTAAACTACATGAACCGTTGAATGTAAGACTTTAGGTGGTAACTACAGTGCGTTCAGAAAGTTGTGCACCGGAATTATTATGGAAGTGTAATGATAAAAACTTACTTAGTTATTACTTTGTATTTTTATTTCATTATTTTATAGAAATAGATATTACAATAACTGGAATAGATTATAGAAGGTATTGGAAATGATCTCCTCCAACATCAATACAATAGTGCTGCACATGTTTCAATTTGTTTTTTCAAACATTTTAAACAGCTGATGTACTGGAAGGTTTTGTATGTATGTCATTATTGCAGTTTTTAGTTCGTCAATTGTGCATTTTCTGTTGCAATACACTGCTGGTTTTGCTGTCTCCCATAGAAAGTAATCTGGGGAAGTCAGTCGACCAATCATGAAGGCCAAAAACTTTTTGAAATGATTCATTTACCAAAGACATTTCATAAAAAATGTCATTGATATGTTACCTGTGTGTGCTGTAATGCCATCTTGTTGAAACCAATCATGGTTGATTTCCACCAGTGTTAACTGACAAAGGAAGTTTCTTAAAACAGCATAATAATGATCACTATTAATAGTATTTTCAAAAAGGTTGGATCCACAATGCACGTTCTACCCACCAACCCTGACTCCAATTTCCGCTTCATGCAATTCAGAGGGGTTAGTTTTCAACCACATCCATGTACTTGGTGAGGATATATTACTCTTCCAGATGAAACCATGCTTTATCTGTAAAAAATGTAATGTCGAGGATAACTTCTGAATTTTTATCAATAAACCATGTAAACCACTGACAATAATTTAGTCTTTTGACATGATCTGTAGATTTCAGTCCTTGAATACACATTACTTTATTGGATAAAAGTTTCAGTTCTTTTCTTACAGCTATATATTTGGTAGAAAGTACAATATCTTTTTATTGTGCTAACTTACGCCTTGACTTTGATGGACTTTAAGCCATAGCACCCAAAATATCAAGCAGCTTCTGTTTGTTTAGTTAAAGTGGTCTTTTATTTTGATCAGATCTTCAACAGAGCCTGTTGCCTGAAATTTTTTGATAAGAGTCTGAATTGCATTGCAATGGGGAATAGGGGAACGTATAACTTTTCAGTTATAACTGAAAACTTGTGTTTTACTAAATCAGGGATACTTGTCACCTTCATAAAAGACTTGTTCAAGAGAAAAATGTGTCACTTTACCAAAAGAACTGTTACATTTCTTACAATCATTGTTTCTGATAAGCAAAACAACATGAAGCACATTTAGTCATAACTCAACAACTGACGTCTTGGTTGATGACTGAGCAATGCCCAACGAATCCACAGGGCAATCAGCCTAATTTTGAAAGAATAGAATGCACTACATAATTTCTAAAGCATACTGCACACTGAATTTACAAATGCACTGTTTAATTCTATCAGTTATTAATTATGTTGTGGCTTATCAATTTGTTATAATTAGGCCATTCATAAAACTGATGGTTTTGTTCTTAATATGTTTGTGCTGAATGCATTTGTGATGGTGCATTGAAGTATATCTGTTAGATTCACCTTCCACATAGTCTATGTTTATTCATCTATGCATCTACCTCCTCAGGTAAACTTAACATTGTTAATTGTGTTAATAGAATTACTGTTATAGAATGAAACTTTAGGGTGTCATGTTACACAAATTATAAATGTACATGGGAGACTTAACAAACAGATTTCATCTACAACAAAATCAACCATACCAATCTGTCTTGATATATTTTAATGAAATGGTAAGGTTGTCATTATTATTAGCAATTATTACATTTATTTATATTCATTCTTACATACATCAATTTTGGAATGCCTCCTGAAAATCAGAGTTGTTTTTAGGATAAAAAATGGGCTGTCAGCTGATTCTTCAGTGCTCGTAAATACAAATTATGTAGACCAGTTTTTAAGTTAAAAATTCTAATTTTACCACCCATTAATATTTAAAAATGTATTTCTATCTTTGCAAGAAAAAAAATTACCTACTAACAAAAACCAGACTGCAAAAGTATTTTCACATAAAACAACACTATAATAAGGCTTGCAACAAGAATGATCTTATTATGCTTCTATTTCATTTTTTAATTAGTAAGCTATTTTAAACATTTTTCCTCAATTTGTTTAAAAATTAATTTTTTTTTTTTTAATATTAATGCTACTCTGTTGGTGAGTTTCGTATATTTTATTTTTTTTAAATCCTAAATTTTCTAAATGAATTCTAGTTTTATAAACTTTCTTGTTTAGCTCATGTATAAAATGTCTTGTTTTATCTGTATAAAATATTTATTTATTGTATGTTTATGTTTTCATTCATTCATATGGTATGTAGCAGCTAATCACTCTTACTTTCTAGTTACTGTGGATATTAGTTTATTGTTAAATATAATTTAACCAAAAAATATTTTGTCCATTTTTCTTTACAATTCTTTTTTTACATTTACAATATCTTATTTTATAGATACCATTTATATCTGTGTAATTATTCAGTGTGACATTATTATAGAAATTCCGTTCACAGATTTTATGAAGTATGCATTATTGCTTGCTCACTGATCTACAGATAAAAGAAATATGTAACCAGTAATAAAATTTTTCTGAATTGCCTCATAAAAACAGTACACATAAGAAAGGTATTTTATACTTTGTGCCCAAAAACTGTGATCTCACCATCTTCAAACAGTATAAATTCAGATAAATTTTGGATACTACTTGTAAAAATTGTCAGAAACTGTATTTTGTGCGAACATTGTAATTAATAGTTTCATTTTAATTACTACAGAGATATAATTAAAATCATCCATCATGTTTGGTATAATAAAGGTAAATAATATAATCACATTATGGAATAAGAGGGTTAGAGTATCAGTTAATTAAATCATATTAAGTATCTGGTATGAAATAATATGTTTCTTTTATTGTAAATAAGGTTGAACTCAATCAGTTCTTATTAAATACCAAAAAGGACAGTGAAGCACTTTTTTCTTCTTTCAGATGCAAAAGAAACTTTCCTAATAAAGTTATTTTAAATTTTATTTTCTTCATTGAAATTCTGTTCTAAAATATGTTAATGTGCTAGCAAATTAAAAAGGTTTTACCGAAATAGGAATTATTTTTTTGCCTCTTACTTTTTTTTAGTAAAATATTTCCTAAACAAATAAAAATTCTACAAATCTTTTTTATTAACGGAAAGTAGCCTATTGGTAAATATTCAAATAAATAAATAGCGAATTTAGCCTAATTTTGGTTTCTGTAAAATGTTGCATACATTAGAAATATTTAAAATAACTTCTCTTTAGAACTTTCATTAAAATTATTCTTGCCTTTAATTATATTCTTATATATCAGAAGTTAAGATCTGGACTGTCACAGTAACAGACATAGTTAAAACGAATTTAAATTCCATTCTTAGTGATTTACAAATAACAATTTAAAACTATTAGTGCAGTAAATAGAAATCTCTTCTTAAGAAAAATTATGTCTTCACCTACATACAAAATTTATGGAAAAATAAAATTTTCTTTAAATAAATCTCTGATATCTTAAAAAAATTTTATCTGATTTTGATAAAGAATAAACATAAAATCGGCAGTTATTTAAATTTTATTTATTTAAAACATATTTACATACTACCTCTTTCAAAACCATATTATAAGAGACTCAGAATATTACTGTGTGAAAAATTATATTGTAATAATGCACATTCATTCACCGTATTTCCTTGACCTGTACAATCATTGACAAAAAATGTTTGACAAAATTCATTGACAAAAAAAAATTGTGAAAAATAATGAAATTAAAAAAAAAGTTGTATGGAAATTTACCATAGTAAATGAGGCTAGCAGTTAGTTGTAAAAGTTTTGGTGGCTTAGAGAGTTTATTTTGAGAGTAGTTTTTGTCATATTTCTTTTGTGCTTTTCCTATCAAAAAAATAATTTATTTTGGCAATGAGTATTTTAGTAAAAAGGAGAACAGTTTAAAAACTCTTTAAGTAATTTTGTAATATATAACATATAGGATGGTTTTTGAAAGTATGTGTCTTTGTCATACACATAGTTTCTAAAACCTTGCAGTTTCAATTGTTCATTATATTTTGTCCAAAAATTGGTTTGGAGTACTCAAGGTTTGTGAAGACTTATACTTCACGTTTGTTCTAAATAATAATTATAAATAGTTACAGAAAGGAACATGGATGTTTAATTTGCACCAATAATATTTACTCAAGAAGTGCCTTTAATTTTTTACGTACTGGTTTTAAGTGAGTATTTTTTCCTTAATATTTGTTTTAGATGAAACAGAGAGTGTCGCTAGGATAGAAGAATCTGTACCAGAATGGGTTTGTATTGGTGAGAGTGTACTAATCAGGCCTTCTAATGCATCTGGTGTAGTCGCATTTGTTGGACCAACAGAATTTGCTGCCGGTATTTGGATTGGAGTTGATCTTGATGCTCCAACTGGTATGTTCTAAAATATCTGTTTAATGTTGGCTGTTCCTTTGTATTAAATTTCTCATTCAAATTTTCATAGCTTTAGTTAGCTACAGTTTAAATCTGAAAATAACAATTTTTAGAGATAAACAATGCATGAATTTATCGTGAAATCTTCTTTCTCTATGAAAAATCATCGTAGTGTATGAGCCATGTCTCTTTTTTAAAGAATAATTATACTGTGAAAATAGTAGAACATGTTTTCTAATTTGAAATGAAGCCCTTGTAGCAGTCAGTAGCAATTAGTTATATTCTTACTTGACTATTCAAATCTAGATATATGTTCAGTGCTTTTTTAATCTGTTAGTAGTATTTATTACTGACATCATTTTTTTGTAGTTTTAAAAGGGTTGTAGCAATTATGTTTAAAATTAGATACTTTTTAAATGAAAGTATATTTATGCAGGATGGGCTTATGGAGTCTTGTTTTTCATGTTGTTTTATTTCTATTAACAAGTATGTGACTGACAGTAATAATATTTTATTAATATTGGATTGAATATTTTTTTTTTAATATTTTATTTCTAACCTGCGCTAGTGATATTTTATTAAATTGTATTTAAAAAATAGTTAAATAACAAAAGCTACTATTCATTAATTTTAAATTATGGGTTTAGAAGCTACAAATAATGTAAATAGTATATTAAGTTGTAATACCGTACTTTAAAATGGGGATTTGTGTAAAAACAAAATAAAATTGTTTAACAAATCAAGATATGGCTAATATGAAGATTACTTGTGTAAAACTTTCATTGCAATTGGTGCTGTAAGTTTTTAATGAGAAGTGGTCAGATTCAAAGCTGTGCCATAGAAGGCTCAGAAAATAGTGTCTTTTTTTATTCTCCCTATAATAACAAACCTTTAAAAAATTAAAAAATAAATTTGCTGTTTAAAACCATTAAATGCAGAACAGAATTATTTAAAAGTAGTGTGCTTGAAATTGTCTGTGTAGTTTTTATTTTATAAAGCTTTGAACTCAAATGTACATAATTTCTTCACTGATAGTAATTATACACTGAATTGCAAATTTTCAAGGGCTGAAAAACTGTAATTTGACAAAAAAAAATTTTAGAGTTAATTTTCTATTTTATTTTGTCATATGTACTATTAGGTAGGAGGCATGATTATAGTACAGTAATTTTTCTAAAAATTAGAAAAGGAAAACAGATGAATTCACTGTAGATGATTCACAATAAGACTTCTAGTGTTGCATGACAATACAGTAGAATATCTTTATTCTTGACATTCAAAATTTATTCTGTTTACTGAATGTTTATTTATACACTGCACAAAGTACCTCATTGTATTTATAGTTTAAATTCCTTTTATATCTAATTCAAAATAATAGGATGTGTTATCCTATTTATTACTACCACTAAAGTACAATTGTTATAAATTTTGACATGTAAATAAATTTTTACTTAATTCTATAACATTAAAACTTTTAATGTTAATATCAATTCTGAGACTTAGCATTTTATTCTTCAGGTAGGGAAGGTTAGTAATATAAAATTTTATAATTTTTAGTGTCTGGGTACATGCAAAAAGTGTTTGTATATGAAATAAAAAAAATACAAGGTAAAATGTACAAAATTTCTTGGTCAATAAAAATTATCCATCTAGGGGAGTTGTATGAGAAGAGAGTTTTTATTGTATTATTTGCTTTCTTTAAAACTCTGGATAGAGCTTAAAGATCAAAGGAAGTTATTCTAATGTTAAGTCGATTATGTTAATTAAGTTCTCAGTTAAAATCTAATTCAGATTATTTATGTAACAATAATTTGGAGAGCTTAAAGATCAAAGGAAGTATTCATATGTTAAGTTGATTTTGTTAATAAAGTTCTTGGTTAAATTCTAATCAAAATTACTTATGTAACAGTAATTTTGTTTTGCCGTGAAATATATTATTTTATTGCATATAGAAATATGTGATATATAATACACACGTAGCTTTCATCATGATACTTGATTGAACTCTTTTTATATGTTACTATTATGACTGAACACCTGTATGAGTTAATCTACCATTATAATGGTTTGTTTTATTCAGTGCATAATTTTTATTTTTGCTGCTGTGTTTGAAATATTCAGCTAGATAGTACTGTAACAAGATTTGTTAATTCACTAAAAAAAAATAGCCCTTCTTTTCAACCTTAATAAGTTATGATTTATATCCCTACATTCTTCAGTACCTGAAGTCCATGATAGTCCATTTTTATTAATCATAAAAATTCTTGTTCAAAGTTCATTAAGTATACAAATGTAGTAATCATATACAGACTGAATGTAATGTATTTTATTTAATCTGCTGTAATTTATTTATTATCCACTAGTAGTTTATTACTTTACACTACCTGTACTTGCTGTGATTCATGAAAAAAATCTGAGTCACCCTGCTTTCTTTGATGATAGTAATGATGTTCAGCATATAATAATTCCCTGTGGTGAACAGAATGAAGTGTCATTTAAAGAGCTAAACATCTCTGGCATTTCAATAATTTTGACATGCTGATGTACAACAGAATGAGTGGCTCTGTGAAGAAGGGGGAACCAAAGCCACTTAACTCCTTACTTTTTTTAAGCCTACTATAAGTTACTAGTTATTCTGAAAATGTATGGATGTACTAGTTTCAGTACTATATCGATGCCAGGTCACCTATAATCATTTTGGTTATGACATCTAACTTAAGTATAATGTATGTTTTTTTCAAGTTAGGGCTGTTTTATCTTTGTTATACATTTATTCTTTGGAAACAAATATCATTTGCCTGCATGTTTATTTATACCAGTAGTCAAATGCTAAAGTAAATAATTCCTCAAATTTTGAGGTTTGAGCAGTAATTCGTATTTTAATGGCAAAAAAATACTCTACAACTGAAATCCCCAAAAAAATTGTGATAATGGACTGTTATGTGTGAAGATAAACTTTGGAAATATTCTTGTTTATTTCAAGAAGACTGAATAAATATTCATGATGAATGACATACCAATCACTGTTGGTGATTCAAATGATTTGTTGAAAAAATTGAACAAAAGTTTTTTAAAAACTGACAGTTTTTTCATTTAGTGATTTATAAAATTTTAATTGAAAATTTGGATTACAGAATGTTATATTTCTGATAGGTGCAAAAAAAATGTTGACAGTTGAACAGAAGGAAAATAATCTTGCTGGAGATCAAATATTTTTGCACCACCTCCAACCTGAATAATTTGAACTTCCTAATTGCAATATGAGTGGAGATGAGATTCGAATATTGTACACTAATGTTGAAACAAAATAGCTATAAAAGCAGTATTGACATTCATAAGCACAGAGAACCGTGAAATTTCAGCAAGAACATTCAAACAGAAAGCTTTCGGTTATTTATTTATTTATTTTTTAGACAATAAAGGAGTATTGCTTATCAAGTTCCTTGATTATAGAAATACTGTAGATGCCAATTCAAGCAGTGAAACTTAAAAATTTTTGACAAGGTATTTAGAACAAAATGTGTTGGAAGCTGTTCAGTCAAATATTATTCCGCATTGTAACACTTAACAGTATATGACAACAGGAGTAGTTCAAAAATTAAACTACTTTGCTGGGAAATCTTTGAATGTCTGCTGTACAGTCCCAACCTTGCACCTAGCAATTTATACATTTTTCTCAGAACAGTAAAGCTAGTAGAACAGTATGCAAAATATGTTGCAGTAAATGACGACTATATAGAGTAAAATGGATACATACAATGCACTGAAAGCCAAACATGTTCGGCTTTCATTGCACTCCACAGTTTAAACAGTGACGCAATCAAATGCTGACTTAAGGTCAATGAACACAATAATGGTTCATATTCGTACTTTATTCTTTCTTCCATTAGCCGGTGAAGTGCAAAGATCTGATCACAGCAGCCACAATTTGGTATAAATCCAACGTGCTCTTCATGGCTCATCTGTTTATGATGTTTGTTTCTCGGTCGCAGTTGGATGACTTTCATGTATACTTTGCGAGTGATTGAAAGGAGGCTGATGCCACAGTAGTTTTTGCAGTCTTGACAAACCCCTTTTTATGGATTCATATGATGTTGGGGTTCTTCACTCTGTGAGCCAGATCAACTGAAATAGTGTGTGGAGTCAGTGAAGCAGAATGTCTCCTCCAGCTTTGATTACTTCTGCTGTGACCTCGTCTACTCCAGGTGCTTTGCCATTCTTCAACAACATTATTGCTTCTTTAACTTCTTCAACCATTGGTTGGTCATGGTTTAATGGCATTTCTGGGGCATCAATTTGTGGTGGGGCTGTAGGAGGAGATCCTTGTAGAGGATTGTGGTTTTAAAATTTCTGGTAAAACTCCTTCCAGCACTGTAGTCGTGCATTGGTGATCAAAAGGATCCATCTGTCTTTCAGATGTTTTCATGGGTTGATTTTGTCTTCCTGCTTAACTTTCTGAATGTCCGGTAGTGTGGTACAGGTGTGTTATTTGTGCTTGGATGTCTTCTTCAAGGTCAGCTGCATCTCATTCCAATATGCCTCCCTACATTTTTCATTTTTCGTCAGACATCTTCGTTTAATTGCTGTTAGTGTTCATACTTGGTCAATTTTGCTTGTTTCTGATTTTCCACCATGTCCAGGCACTGATCAGAAATCTATGGCAGATGGCAAGGTACAGTTGTTTGATGCAATCCATGATGGCTTTAGATACCTGGTTGTCCTCATCATCAACATCATCTGTTGTTGAAATTGATTCAAAATTGCAACCTGGAATTCCTGCCTACATATGTCATCCAGTAGGTGTGACCAGTTCAGTTTGGCTGTTGGTAGTGACTTGCACATTGTACAACAAAGGCGCAGGTGTATTTTGACCCAAACAAGGTAGTGATCAGATCCACAATCTGGTCCTTGCATGGCATGCATATCCTGAAGTGATGACTGGAATCAGGAGCTGATCAGAACTAATCTAAAACTACAGTCCATCTTAAGTGTGTATTGGAAGATGCTGTTTCCCACACCAGATTATTTGATGCTGTGATGGACAATAAGCATAGACCATTGTTGTTGAATCCATGTCTGAATTTAGCTATTGTTAGCTCCCATCCAAGCCTTTTCATATAGATGTGGGCATTAAAATCAGTGGCCTAGATGATCATCTCAGTTGTTAGGATTGAATCCAGGGTGTTGGAGCTGGGTATAGAATTCATCCTTGGCTGAATTGGAGCTTGTTTCAGCTTAGGCATAAACTGACAGGATGATGGTGCCATTGATGCTGATGATTGCCAGCCAACTTTATGTCCTTTTGGCCAACATGATGTCTAATTTGCACATTCCATGTGGCTGGTCAAATTTCTTCTTTCAGTATGATAGCTGATTTTTTCTTTCTTTGGCCAGTAGTCCACTTCTCACTAATACCCTGGGTTCCCAGTGTTGGCGCATCGGCTGCCTTGTATGCGGTAGCATTAGTGATTGAGTTTGATTCAATTTCAATATTATTTTCTTGCCTGGATTTCCCCAGTTTCCTGGGTTCTGGACACCTCAGCGGAACAACCCTCCCCTCCTTTTTGCAGCTGGGCTTGGGACCATCCTTGGTAGAGTTCATTAAGATAGAACAATCCTAGGTGGAATTATTCTTTGAATTGTTGGCATTTATTAATGGGTTAATTACAAGTAATTGATGAATCTTAAAATCAATAGGATTTTTTTTACTAAATTTCTTACTGATGTTTGATTGTTAACTATCTTTCTCCATTAAAGGAAGTGAAATTCAACTAAAATAAGACATTTTTGATTAAATTTTATTAAAAAAATTTGTGTGAACTATTGTATTTTATATAATATATGGTAAATTTTTACAGATCATTCTGGAATATATTATTTAAATATTGGTATTTGATAATGTTTGATTCTTTTGTACATTCATTCTCTTTGTGGTAATCCTTATAAAGAGATAAAAATTGCATTTTGATTGATGTATACACATTGTATAGAAAATAGAATAAAAATCGTAATAAAAAATTATAAACTTCCCCAGCATTTGCTTAGATTGATCTGATCAAGGGAAATTGCATTAAAACTTTTTGATAAGGGTGGTATTACAACATCCATAATTATAAAAATTAGATATAGTTCAAATTTATATTTATAATTCTAAGTATAAAATTGTGTAAAAGTAGTAGGTTAAATGTATATGACAATAAATTTGTAAAAAATAAATAATTCAGAAAACTTCAGCATGCAATATACATCGTTAATTTTTTTATTTTTTTCAGTTAGTATTATTTAAAAACTCATAAGTAATAATATTGTTTCTGTAAAAAAATCTTTTAATTTTATTTAAGTAAATGTGACTTAATTAATTTAAAAGAATTTTTAAATTAATTTATTAAAGGCGATAACAAAAACATAAAGCCCTTTCTCATAAACTGAGATATTGTGTTGAGATAAACAAAAAGCAGTTCTGATGTTATTTTTTTTAAATATAAGTGGCTGTTGTTTATAACAGAAGTTCATAAATATATCACTGGAGAAGTTAAAAGGTTTAATTATTTAATTATCTTATACATGATTTATATTTATGACCACCAAAACGCCGACCCACTAGCTGTTTTTTGAGAAAATTTATTCTGAATTTTTTAGGGTTATATAGAGAAATTTCAGACAAGACTATACATGAATATGAAAAATACTTAATAATTGTCAAAATCAAAGTACTCTTTGATTTTGTTCAAGAAAAAAACATCGTTATTTTGATTATTCTCTGAGAATTTTACATCTAACATTACAATTTTTTCTATGGCCAGCTAGATTAATTAATTTTGCATATTTCAATTTAAATTTTTATTTGTTTCTTTAAATATTTCAGTAATGTTATCAGAAATTTGAAAGTATGATTGAGTTATTATCAAAACAGAGTATAATGCATGCAGGTCATAAAAATTTATTCCTTCGAGGTCATAAGAATTTTTTTTTTCAAATACTTCAGTAGTATGCAGTTTCTCTAAATTGGTGAAAACTGCATTATACCTTATATTACTTTGATGATGTACAAATACAAGTTCACTAAATCTGAATTTTTACTTTCAATATATCCATTTCTAAGTTTTTATTTTACAATCTTTTATTTCAAAATGCTACCACTGAGATTTTCAGTGAATGCATCTGATGGGAATGCAGTTATACAGGACCTTGACAATTCTGATTGCTAGTTTTTTGAGTAGTCAAATTGTTGTTTTAAATCTCATTACAGATAGTAATAGGTTAATTAAATTGTGATTGTTCTAGATCATTGTTTAATGTTTCATAAATGATTAAATAGTATTCTGTTGTATTCTTGCTGTATTCTGCTAAACTTCTTCTTGCAGATCTTCTTTTGATGCAGATCTTAAAAAAAATTGTTCAAAATTTACTATTGCCTTAAATGTATGAGAGGAAATTTTTTCTTTATTATTCTATGTAAATGCTTAATTTACAGGCAAAAATGATGGGGTTGTTCAAGGTGTACGTTATTTTGAAGCAAAACCAAAACATGGAATATTTGTTCGTGCAAATAAATTGATTCAAGACAGACGGGGAAGAGCAATGAGGGGACATGGCCATGATACTCCTTCCATGCATCGTAGCTCAAGTAAAGGTAATGTTTAAACTTTATCTTATATCTTATAAGCTTTAAGCTTATTAACCTTTCCATTTCTTCTTAAGCAATTCCCATCACAAAATCCAATTGGGGAACTTTTACTCAAGAAAATTTTATTGATTTTAAAACTATTTTGGTATAAAGATTAACATTAATGTAAAAGAAAAAAAGAAATGAGGAAAAATATTTTTTGAAATTTATGATGTTATTTACCATTGCTATGTGAAAGTAATGATAAGAGAGGTATAGCACAGTAACATCTGTTGTTATAAAAAAAAAAAAAATTTAACTTGATTAATAATGTTAGTAGAAGTTGTTCTAATTATAAACATAATATCAGTTGGATATTTATAAGTAAATTTACATCGTCAGCATTTCTCGGTACCTATCTCCTTTTCTTGACATTTTTTCTTGTGTTTAATATTTGAATTTTATTCTACTGTCTAATTGTTATTTTTTTCTTCCACTGCCTTAAATTAATTGATAATATTTCAGATTAAAGAATTATTCCTTAAGCCACTGGATAATAGTTTTTTACATTGATGCAAATCTCAAACCTGTCAATAAACTTCTACAGATATCCTTTGCTAGTCTGCAGCAAGTTTGAACCATTTTAATGTATAAATACTAATTATACATTGTATTCATCATATTAAAAAAAAAAATGTTTAATTTTTTGTTAAATTCTGTGTGTAAAGATAATTAGGATGTATTTGGTTGCCCACCGGGCTGGTCTAGTGGTTAACGCGACATCGCAAATCAGCTGATTTCGAAGTCGAGAGTTCTAAGATTCAAATCCTAGTAAAGGTAGTAATTTTTATACGGATTTGAATACTATATCGTGGATAACGGTGTTCTTTGGTGGTTGGGTTTCAATTAACCACACTTCTCAGGTGTGGTCACCTAAGATTGTATAAGACTACACTTCATTCACAACCATACATTTCATCCTCACTCATCCTCTGAAGTAATACCTTACGGTAGTTCCGGAGGCTAAACAGAAAAAAGAAAGGATGTATTTGACTAAATAAGTAATAAAACTCTATAAATATGTAAATTCCTTTTATACGAGTAAAATTATGTGATTTTCTTTAAGTTAAGTGAAAATAATGTAATGTTAAAAAAATAATTTATAGTTGAACATAAAAATTAAGATGTTTAAAATTTAATGCATCTTCCCAGTAACCCTTTTCATCTAACTCTTTCTCCCTGAAAAAAGTACTATAAAATGTGTGTGCTAGACATAAATCATTAGTTCAAACATTTATGAATTGTTAACAGTTTGCTGTTGTTCAATTATTGTTGTACATAGTCCCCGTGATAAAATGTTTCTTTCCTTTTTCTACTTCGGCTAACTCTAAAATGCATGTTATTCAGTTTTTGCGAAAAAAACTTAACAGAAAGTACTTGTCTATGTCTGGCAAATTTGATGCATGTTTCATAAAATTATACTCCCAGTGAAGGTTTACTCTGTGGTAACACACTTGTTATTCTCATGCTGCAGAGATTACTCTTCCCTATAACTATGCCCAGCATAACATTTTTACATAACAGACCTTTATGTAAAAAAAAAAGAATTGTTATAGTGATTGTTTTCCTACCATTAACAGAATCACAGAACATATTCATTTTAAAAATAGTATCCTGTTTATTGACTCATTAGTTCTTATACATACATATGCAGTTTCTAAGAGTTCATCTAATAAATAAAGTACTGTTCTCTGCTACACTGAGGCAGTATATAGTGCATTATTTCATGACCTTAATCTGTAAATTTGTTGCTTGACACAATCTGTATTGGTCTTTCTTACAGCTATGATGCATGTAAAGCAAATCACAGTCTTTGAAAAGAGACGTCAAGCTTCTTTCTTGGGAGTAATAATTTTCACTGCACTTAATTTCATGCAGTAAGTAGAATGAAAGTGTCACTGGTAGAACTGATTATCTCCTGCATTTCAGTGAGGCTGGCATGCTGTATGCAACAGTATTTTTGATTTAGTTAAGAAGTCAACAGGAAACCATTTTATTCGTTAGTAAATTCATTTCATTTTCCTGAGTAAGCCTGATGTGGGAGCTTATTATTCTTGGAACTGATTTTTTCTCATGTCTGTTTCTTATAATCCTAATTTAAATTTGCAAACTACACTAATATAAATTAAGTGTACTAATATAAATTAGTGTACTAATTTATATTAGTACACTAATATAAATTAGTAAATTTATTTATTTGGTAATATAAATTAGCAAAGAATAAAACATATTACAACATTGAGCATTTTGAACAATTGAGCAATGAACATGTCATTTTTGGAAATATATAATTTTTTAACATTTCTCTGAAATAAAAATTATTGTAAATATAAATACTATATAATTATCCCCACCTTAGTTAATAGTCATTAGTATTATTGTCAGAAATAAGCATAAAATCAACTTTTATTTCATTATGTCAAAGAGAATGTTCTGTGAAAAAAAAAATTGGCTCCAGAAAAAAAAAGACTTCAGAAAAATTTGAGATTTTTAAATTATGTTTATAATATTAAAAAAAAATAAACATTTCATTTTAAACAGTAATAACAACATGAACAGAAAAAAGTGTGCTAATTTACCAATAACAGAAAAAAAGTCAAATGCAAACTTACATGCCATTTCAATTATTTGTTCTAAGATCTGATCCTCATTTACTCCTTTTTCAGAAAAATGTTTGTTCTACAATATAGTCTTGTAATTCTAGGCCGTACCATTGTCTGTGAACTCTTTATTTTCAGACTGCCTTCGATTGCATTATGCCTGAACACAGTGTGTCACATGTATGGGATATTTCAGGCACTTATTTAATGCTCTTTATACAGAATGATTCAGGAGGATAGGGCAGTAATTTGACAACTCATTCTAGAGTCTAAAAATAAGAAAAAAGTTCATATAAACATAGGTCCTAAAACGCTTCGTTAGCGAGTTATACAGAGTGAAAGAATTGCCCGAGTTTCATTTCCTCCGGGTAAATTAAGGCTTTCTGAAATTCTGGGAAGGTCAATTAAGGGGCAAATTCAATTTTTTCTTATGGTT